>LZPO01087582.1:62265-74258 GCA_001675575.1 Neotoma lepida | reverse complement strand
TTTGGTCTCCTGAAAAAGCAAGCAGCAAGTGCTCAGAACTACTAACATATTTCTTCTGTGCCCCATTTACCAACTTGTAAAATTTACTTTTTAAACTTCAAATTTTTTTGAANGCATGTAAGAAATATGATCACCCTAATTAAAATCACATCTGAATACAACAGCTGAGTACATTTCCACACAGTATTCAATTTCCTCACTGCTTGCTGTGAAAGAAGACCCCACTACTAAAAAAGACTCTCACAGACGTATTTATGACTACCATTCTATTTTAGTTCTCTCTCCCTCTCTCTCTCTCTCTCTCTCTCTGTGTGTGTGTGTGTGTGTGTGTGTGTGAGAGAGAGAGAGAGAGAGAGAGAGAGACAGACAGACAGACAGACAGACAGACAGACAGACATATGTGTAGTTGCCCTTAGAGTTCAGAAGAGGACATCAGATTCCCTGCAGCTGGAGTTAGAGGACATTGTGAACCTCTGGACCTGGGCACTAGAAATTGACCTCAGTATCCTGCAAGAGCAGAGAGCACTAATGACAGTTGAGCCACCTCTCCATTCCAGAAAACTATCCTTATTGAGTGGAGGGGGAGTTCTAAGGAAGAATATTTTGAATACTTATTTTGCTGCTTTTGCTATTTTGCAGTCATATTTTCATAACAAAATCATCTATAGATAATGATACCTCACAAAATATTTACACACANTTGGATGTTTTGCTGGCAAAATAAGGGATGCAACTTAATATCTAACTTTTCAATGGCCTGCTATGTTTTCATTTAAACAGAATCTTAATGTGTGCTTCTCTTTTATGCCTGTAAATTTTCAGAGCATAATGCTGTATGTTCTCTTCTTAGTATCTAATAATCTGTCAGTTAAGGCTATGAGCATTTCATTCAGATCCACGCTTTCCATGTAATTTGCATAGATTGTGGACAATTTTATTTCCTTTGAAGAAAAGTACTCTTAAGTAGAATTACTCTCCTTGTAAAAAATATGGCGTGCAAGCATTCAGCAGTTTAAATCTATCATCTAGCAAGCTTTGACTCCCTTTAAGAAAAAATAGTATGGATAAACTTATTGAAGTGATGAAATAAAAATGTTCATAAATCGATATCTATTTTTTGGAGAAAAGATTATAAGGAATTCCTCTACCTCTGGTAAATTTGTTTGGTAATCATGAAAATGAATGCCTCCACTTAATACTCTTCCCATTTGCAGAATGCTGGTTAGCTATAACTGCCAATCTTCCTGTTGCCAGCTACCATCAACATTACTCCTCCCATTCATAAATGGTCTTTTCATATTCATTTCCTAGTTTATTTAGGAGCCTTGTTCGTAGTAATCCCTGGTTTGAAAATGCCTTTTGTAAAGTCTACTTATGGTGTTTTTTTTTCTGAAATGCAATGTATCAGTATGATAAAATAATAAGATTGCCTAATGGCACACCAACTATTCAGTCTCTCTGTTATGTTCATAAACTAAATTATTAGAATAAAAGTGTCATCAGCTGTGAAGGTAGGAGGCTTTATTGGTAAAATGATGCTGGATACCTCCTGCTTCACAAGAATAATTCTGACTTTGTCTTATAGTCACTGTAATTGAATCTTACTGCCTGCAGTTTACTACCTATCTTTAAATTATGAAAGCCNATCAGCAACCCACCCAAAACATTTCCAATTTTATCTATGCCATATTCTTATTAAAACTCATAATTATATACTCATCATATTATCTTCTTGAATGTTTATTAATGTAGTTGGTATAATATCTGGATCTGTAGCATGTCATACTCTGTTTACTGAAGGTAGCACCTGACACTCAGCTTANATCTTCCCATTGTGTATTTGCTACAATGGTGAATTTTAATCTTGCATGCAACTGCCTTAATTACATATTGATTCTGGATTTCTTCTTAAGTGAGTTTGCTGGACAAAATCTTGGTTTTAAAATAGGGAAAATCAAATCTATATAGATTAATTTTGTCTCTCTGAAAAGTTATATGAATGTTAAAACAAAATATGAGCCACTTNTGCAGAATCCAAATCTCTCTTTAAAGACAGGGGATTCTGGGTATAAATTGNTGGAATTAAATTATGCTAGAAGTATATATTTCCAGTAAAAGTTGCATTTTTTAAATGATACCTTGAGTTAACTAATAAGAAAATTTCTTGCATGCTTTCTGGTANTCANCACTACTTTAAGTTTTAATTAATANCCTGCAAAGTATATGGCTCCATAAGTAGCCACTATAACAGACTTTGAAAATATCTACACATTGAGAATTTCAAAACCATAGACATATGATTATGCCATGCAAAGATTTCTCTCTACAACCAACTTGANAGGACATGCATTGTGACTCTGCTTTTTCCTACCTGAGCAGCCTGGAAAAGTGGCCTCAATGTCCCTGGGTTCCAAAATGATAGAGATTGTCTACCATGGGGCCACCAAAATGATCAGTAGGTAAAGTCACTTCTTGTCAAAATTGACCACCTAAGGTGTATTCCAAGTTTCCACATTGTGTCAAGAGAGAATAGTGTACTGCAAGTTCTCTTCCTACCTCCATGGCTATGCACACAAACTAAATAAAAGAAATATAATAAATTGAAAAATGAAATAATGTACCAACTGTATCAGATGCAGAGGATACCCACATCCATTTCCTACAGTGCAGTTAGCAGGTCTGAGTGTATGGCTGGACTCTTGAAGATCTAATTGTTTACACTTGATCATGCCCATTAAGATAGCCTTTATTTATTTAATTTTTTCAAACAATACATTTTGATAAAGTTTTGCAATAGATACTTTCTAGCAAAGAGAAAATCAGTTTTCTGATAATAGTCTTTAAGAATTCTAGGTTGTNGCTCAACCCTGGTGCAGGGAGGGTGGTCTTGGACCTGCCTCAGCTGAATGTACCAGGCTCTGGGGACTCTCCATGGGAGACCTTGCTTTGGAGGTGGTGGGAATCAGGGGCAGGGTGGGTTGAGGGGGAAGGCTAGGGGGCAGGAGGAGAGAGGAGAGAGGGTTCTGTGGTTGATATGTAAAATAAATAGAAAATCTTTTAATTAAAAAAAAAAGAAGTCTAGGTTGCTTTGCTCTACATTACCTAGACATTATGCCTGGCTCTAGTTTCTCTTTTCCTTAGGCCCATAGGCAATTACTAGAGAAAATNGTGAGCAAAAGCTCTTGTTTTTTCATCCAAAGTAGAATGGAAATTTTGGATAAATTCTTCTCCCCCAGAATACCCTTTGAGAAGTTTGGTTAGACCTTCATTTTGTAAATATTTTAGAAATTATTTTANTTAATGTGTATGAGTTTTTCACCTACTCATATGCCTGTGCATCTTCTGTAAGCCTGGTGCCTACATTGGCCAAAATAGGCCATCAGGTCCTCTAGAACTGGGGTTGCTGATGATTTCGAGCTGGTGGGAACTGATTCTTGGTCTTCTGCAAGAGCAGCCAGGGCTCTTAACTGCTGAACCTACCTTNTGTCCCCTAGTTAGAACGTTCTGAACCCACATTCTATGTTAGTGTGATTCCTTATCTATCCTGTGCTCCTAGTGCCTTTACTGAATGTTCAGAGAGTGATGTTCCTGTCCAGCCATCTCTGATGCAACTCTTCCCTGACCCCTGAACTCGCCTCAAATGAATTAACTTAATGTTGAAACATTTAAAGTCATGTCTGAAACACTGACCACAGTAACACAATCAGTTCTAGCTACTATTTCCATGATTGAGTTTATAGAGAAGCAAATTGTTCATCATTTAATAGGCTAACCTGATATGAATATGATAATAAATATAAAAAATGTAAGCTCTGAACTCCAATGAAGAGATTAATGTGGAGTCATTAATAATCATTTTATTAAATATGTAAGTATTATTTGCATATAAAGCTAAACAAAATTGCTAAAAGAAATAACAAAATAAGAACCTAGAAGTTCATTGCCTGAGAAGTATCAAGACATATAGCAAACAATTCTATTATAATGTGCTAGCCGATGGTTATCTGTGTGGCTTAGGAGGAAAACCATAGTTCTGCCTCACATTCCTTCCACCACCGTGAAAATGTGGACACAGTAGGGAGATGGTTCTGTAGATAGAGCCCTTAGTTTGTAAATATGAAAACCAGAGTTCAAAGCTTCAGAATCCATGACAAAATGCCAGTTGGAAACAGTAACCCACCTGAAATCTCAGCTATCAGGAGATGGAGATAAGATCCCTGGAACAGGCTGGCTGATGAGACTACTCTTATGGTTACATTGTGTCTTTCAGTGAGAGATCCTGTTTGGATACAGAACATTGAGAGTGATGGCAGCCACATTAACCTTTGACCTCTACATGGCCACACATGTGCACATGCACCAAACACACACATGAACACACATACTCACATGTACACTACAGGAACCCCATAGACATAAACACATGCAAAATAGGTACACAACCCCATTCNAACATATCTCTTTATACAATACATAATTAGAGAAGCATGAAAACAGAAGAATGAATTGTTAAATTTAGTGATTTTTGTGTTAGTTTGTCATTTGATGACTTCATTCACGGATATGATGGGCAGCACTAATCAGACTCAGTGAGTTTTCTATAAAGAAGACATCAAGTTGGGAGGGTAGTGTGGGAGTGTCAGGGAGGAGCTAGAGGAGGTGGGGTCAGCAATTCTGTTTTGACACTGTGAGGGACTAAATAGGAAGATGTGGAACATGACAAATTGGTAACAAGGCTTTAAGAAAACATATGAGTAGAAGTTGCAGACATTATTAATAGAATGCTATCCATCAGAATAGCATTAACATTTTCCCAATGTGCACTGACTTTCCTGTGCCAAAACTGACTCAACGTGCAGCACAGTTTGGGAAAGGCCAGTTGAAAGTCTAAGATTAGTCTGTTTTAGTCCTGCCAAACTTCATAATTAAATAGATGCCTTTATTTTGCTCTCAGCTAAATAGCAAACTCATACTCAGTGTGGAAATAATTAATGATTATTAAATCAATAGTCATATAAGTAATTCAAGTATATGAAGTTATGAAAATTTGAAAACATTAGTTTCTTTCATAGAATCTGTGAGAAAATGATAGTTTCTCAACTGTTCATTTATAATTGTTCATTGTTTTCTAAAACCTGCAATGATGCATAGGAAAAAAAAAACTAATAACAATCTCCAAATACTGTACCACTTAGAAATAAAGGATATGTACCATTCTATTAGAAACTTGGTAGTTACATAATTTGTAATATGCATTTAAAAGAACAGTTTGCATATATATGATTTCTTTTATTTTTAATTTGTTTTATGTGTGTATTTGTGTGTATTTGTGTGTGTGTGTGTGTGTGTGTGTGTGTGTGCCCAAATGAGTGCCGGTACCCATGGAGGCTGGCAGAGGTAGTCATATCCTCTTGGGGCTAGGGTGATAGGCAATTGTGAGCTTCCTGATCTGGTTACTGGGAACTGTATTCTGTGTCTCTGGAAAAGCTGCAATGGTTATTAACTTCTGAGCCATCTCTCTAGCCGTATTCATGACAAACACATTTGCTTATGTAAATGGGATGAATGGTCCTTCTGACCATCACGTATCATTCTCTGACACTGAACAGTAATTAGCTGAAATTTCATGTAGAATCTCAAGATCATTTACTAACTTTACAGAACTTATGGGGAATTTTAATACCCCTAATTATGAACATTTGGCAGAGCACATTATGAAACCAGTACATTGTCATTTGCACAGAATTATTTCCTAAACATAAATTCCTGTTAAACTTTTCAACCATATGTACTCATCTAGTTTTATTTTCATTTATTTCATATTATTTGTTATCCTGCATCATTCTAATAGCTGACACACTTTCTTAAAATTTTAATAATTTCTCTATATATTTTATATATGTTTATATATGTTAGTTTACAAGTATATATGTGTGAACACATACATATGAACATATATGTATAAATGAACATAGAATATATACACATAAAGTCTTATATTTTATGCACCTATTTATATATGTGTGTATAGTTTTAAACNATGTGTAGGTATGCATATATGTGTGTGTGTTTATGTATGAACACAAGTGTGTGTACATACGCAGACACATACACTTGACCTATCTCCTTCAAGGTTTGTATTTTTTTCTTGTCTTTTAATTTTCACGGTATCATCATTCACTGTAATCACACATTGAGCCCCAATAATCTCTTACTGAATTACTTCTTATGGTATNTCTTTGCAATGTTTACAATACTCATTCTCAAAGGCCTCAAAAGTGGTTTTTATGAATTCAGTTAGAATGTGAGGGCAGGCAAAGGAGGGTTTTTTTGTTTTGTTTTGTTTTGTTTTTTCGAGACAGGGTTTCTCTGTGTAGCTTTGGCGCCTTTCCTGGAACTCACTCGGTAGCGCAGGCTGGCCTTGAACTCACGAGATCTGCCTGCCTCTGCCTCCCGAGTGCTGGAATTAAAGGCGTGCGCCACCACCGCCCGACAGTGAGCATCCTTTGAAGACTTATTAGTATCAATTAAGGGGAACTTGTGTGGATCACTCAGAAACTCTTTTTTTTTTTTTTTTCTGATGCAAGCATTTGTGTTTCTTTTCTTCTTTTTTCTTTTAATTAAAAGATTTTCCACTCATTTTACATACCAACCTCAGATCCCACTCTCCTCCCTCAACACCCCCCCCCCATTCCCACCTCCTCCAAGACAAGGTCTCCCATGGAGAGTCCCCAGAGCCTGGCACACTCAGTTGAGGCAGGTCCAAGACCCTCCTCCCTACGTCCAGGCTGCGCCAGGTGACCCACCATAGGCACTGGGCTCCAAAAAGCCAGCCCTGTACCAGGGACGGATCCCGATCCCACTGTCTGGGGACCCCCAAACAGTTCAAGCTAAACAACTGTCTCAAGCTTCCAGAGGGCTCAGTCCTGCATCATGGGGCCTCCACAGCTGTTGGTCCACAGTTCATGCATTTCCACCAGCCTGGATGGCCATCTCTGTACATTTTCTCATCATGATCTCAATGTCCCTTGTTCATAGAATCTCTCNTCTCTCATCAGCTGGACTCTGGGAGCTCTGCCTCGTGCCCGGCTGTGGATCTCTTCATCTGCTTCCGTCTGTCTCAGGATGAGGGCTCATGGGGGCTCCTCAGCTATGGGTCCACAGTTCATGTGTCTGTACTAGTTTGGCTGGTCATCTCTGTATACCTTCCCATCATGATCTCGTTGTTCTTTGCTCATAGAAGGNCCCAATTCTCCCATCGATTGGACTCCTGGAGCTCGGCCTACCAGGCTGTGGATCTCTGCATCTGCCTCCTTCAGTCTCTGGATGAGGGTTCTATGATGACAGGGTATTCATCCGTGTGATCACTGGAGTAGGCAGTTCAGGCACCCTCTCGATTATTTCCAGTAGTCTAAGGTAGCGTCATCCTTGTAGACTCTTGGGAACTTCACTAGCACTCTGTTTCTCCCTATTCCCATGACTTCTTCAAAATGGAAGAGATCTACATGGGCAGTCTGGGAGACAGGGGGAGGAAATGGGGGGTGAGGGATGGAAGATGAGAGAGTAGGGGAGCGGGAGGTTCGAGTTGGAACGGGGACAGAGTGAGAGAGCAAAGAAGGAGATAACACTCTGAAACTCTTAATGGTCAGGGACTATTTCAAGTTCTTAATCTGTAATATTACTGAAGAGCATTGAAGCCCGGTTTTAAAGACAAAACCATTCAATTTAGTTTTCTACATCACAGTATGACTATTACACTAAGCCTATTCTCCTGCTTATGGTTTCCTGCTGGCTGTTTTCCTGGTGTGTTCTCTTGTAAACCCTCCTGAGTTAGTGCTTTTCAACTTTGCATGACCAAAGCTGGGGTGTGTCTATGTTTTCATTCTGACAGTTCACTGGTTTGCCTTTGGTTTCATCTGATTATGCTACTGCTCTTTTTTAATCTGTCTTTTAGGAAATGTCTTTTAGGAAAAACTATTTTCATAAATGGATAATCAATTATATGTGAGCATTATCACACATGACTAAATGAAGTTTGGAAAACAATTTTCTTTCAAGGCTGGGGAGCTTGCTTGGATTATTGGTTAATGCACTGTTCTTTCGAAGGACCCACATTCAGTTCCTAGCAACTGCACCAAGCAGTTCACCACTGCCAGCTCCAAAGAATGTGTCACACTCTACGGGTATCCATGAACATCTGCATTCATGTGAATGTACCCACACACAGACAAACACAACTACATACAACTGAAAATGAAAATAAATAAATAAATAAATAAATATAGCACACTTTTTGTTTCAGAAAACCTTAAGGTATACACAAAGAGAAAGACAGAACACAGAAATCCCACCATTAAGTTTCTGATTACTGTCTAACATTAGTATGTTATTTTGGTTTATAATTGGTGAATAACATCANGTTATTTTCTTTATATTTTATCTATACTTCCTTATTTTTACCTAATACCCTATTTCTTTCCCCAAAACTCATCACAAGACACTACAATTACCATAACATCTTTAAAAATTCTATGGTTTGTTTTTCTTTGAGGACTTCTAAGAGTTTTGAACAATTTTTTTCAGAGTATCATGTAATTGTGATCTTCACTTTTTTTCATGAAATTTATGCCAGTAAAAACTCATATACATTTATTTTATACTTTGAGCCATAACTTAATATCATATTATTTATTCTTTTAGCTGGTTACNGCTTTGAGTATTAGAAACTCTTTCAGTTGGCTCCTCTCCTTTCCTCTACTCTCTCTCATTTCCTTCTAACCTCTATAGTCCCCGCCAACCTTCCTCTTTGCGTGTTCTTTTGCCAGATCATAATGTTTGACTTGGTTGTATTATCTATTTAGTTTAAGAAGGGTCATTGGTGTGACCAGTGGATTGGAATAATCCATTAAAGCCTGGTGGAGTCACCAGTGAGGATACCACTGAAGGTAAGAGCACCCCTTCTTAAATCTATCAGTAGGAAATAGATCAGCAGCGAGGATTATGGCATCTCAAATCCACACCCGACTGTTAATGGCAGACCCAAGGTATTCATTTGCAGTTTGTGAGAGTTTCTTATTACAGTGGTTGCTTGCCCAGAAGAAGACATTTTTCAGTCCTTCTCCCTATATTCCATCTCCTATGTTCTTAATGCATCTTCTTTTTTCAGTGTTCCCTGAGCCTGAGATGTCCTGGCATAAATGATTTGTTTAGGCCTGAGAACACAACCACCATTTGTTCTCAGCACCTTGTGCAGTCATGACTCTACAGTCACTGGAGTTCATAAAAAAAAATTACTTCTCTGAAGATAAGAGTTATAATTCTTTAAAAGTATAAACATATGTGTTTAAAAGGACATTCAATTCATATAAATATTTCTTCCACATAGTTAATGATATTACTCTTTCAAATACCTTCTTATGGGTCTACAGAGATAGCCCAATAGTTAAGAACACTTACTACTCTTCCACAAGAGCCAAGTTGTTCCCAGAACCCATTTTGGATGGATGGCTTATAACCACCTGTAACTCCAGTTCCAGAGGGATCCCAGTGCCTTTTACTGGCCTCCTCTGACACCTGCACACACATGGCATAAACACATAGACATACAAACATGGATAAAAGTAAAATTAAAAATATATAAGTGAACAGGTTTTCAAATGCCATCTTAGTTTCTAGACCTAGAAGGTATTCACTTCATCAAGATATTCCTAATTCAGACCCACAAATCAAGGAATTGTTCTAGAAGTCATAGCTCTGCCTTATTTGAAGAACTGCATAGAATCAAAGTTCTAAGTGGTAAGTTCTCTGTAACCCTTGCAAGGACATAGTCTGACATCCATTCAGGTAATAGAGCCTTTAAGCCTGCATACTAACATTTGCAGATCTACATACTTATAAATGTTATCATTGTATGTCCATATTGAGTGAAGCCTGAGTTCTTCTAATGTATCCATCGATCAGCATATCATTCTAGCATTCTGTGTGATTCCTGATTTCACTATCTGTCAGTATTTTAGG
The DNA here is from genome assembly GCA_001675575.1 of Neotoma lepida. NCBI lineage: Eukaryota > Metazoa > Chordata > Mammalia > Rodentia > Cricetidae > Neotoma > Neotoma lepida. Next base: position 64,241 of record LZPO01087582.1, on the reverse strand, counting down.
TTTAAAAAAAAATTCTAGCATACAAGTACAGTGGTTTCAAAACTGTTCATTTGTATACCTAAGGACACAGATGAAGAACAATCTTTATTAACAATAGAGGAAAGGTTATGTGTATTCCTATGGCTGGAATGTCATTTTCCTTTCATTTAAAAATTCATTTAAGGTGACTAGCTATCCCTGCATCTTCATGAGGCNCTTTTCATGCTTTTTTAATACACTGAGTTATTATTTTTCAAACTATTGTAAAGGAGCTCAGTAGTTTAGGATGAGCCCAATTCTCAGCACCCCTGTCAGGTGACTCTTAACTTCCTGTAACTGCAGCTCCAAGGAATTTTTCACCCTTTTCTGGAATCTGTGGGCACTGCACTTACAAGTATACACATACATAGACACACACACAAGTACACATAGATAAAAAGAACATAATTTTTTATAAATCATAAAATTTTGCTGCGAGCCACAGAAATATGAAGTGGGAATTCAGCTGACTATGGCAAAGCTATTACCTGGAAGAGCCAAGAACTCTTCCAGAGGGAAGCCAAAACTCTAAGAGTATTGGTGATACTGACTTTTGAATATATTAGCTGTTTCCTGCAATGAATTTCTTGTGAGCTATTGCAGCTTTCCCATTTGATTCTTTTCCAAAGAACTTCTAACAGTGTGGTTGATTATTCATTGGACACGATTTCCCCTATACTATTGGGGTATTTGGATAACATCCCCAAACTGTGTTGACAACAGTCACACANTCAAGACACCCTTTTTCAGGCCTTTGTTCCCCTTTTCATCATTAGACTCAGAATCTACCTTTCTGTAATTATCTCCACTAGCAAAACATCTGGCCAGGGCCATCTCTAGACAAAAGTGTTTCATCTGAGATACTTCTCAAACATCCAAGGACAGACTGCTAATAGATAAACATTCAGACTGCAGCTAGATAAGCATTAGTGTGACCTGAGCTCATCTCACCTACAGGTAAGAGAAAATAGCCTCACTAACTTTAAATCCTTAANTCCAGTTCATTAACACAAGACCCTAACTCAAGAGATTTACTTCTTGCTTTTACCAGGTTGGTATTCAGTCATCTGCTAGTTCCTGAAATAAGATAAATATTTCCACCAAGACAAACAACAAGGCCAGGCAGATGATAGGTACAAAGCTTTGTTTCTTGTGCAAATTAAGCTTAAATACTCCTCCCTTTCCCCCCATAGTCTAAGTGTCATCCTTAGTTCTAAAGATTCCCCTTTAGCTATTAACTCAAAGTGAAAGTGCCTTTAGGAACCAAATGGTACATGTTGTGANACAAGTTGCCTAGCTACCAAGTACGTTTCCCCTGCCCTGCCAGAAAATGGCACAGCTGAGATAAGCTGAGACAGATACTGGCACCATAGGGAAAAAGGAGGTTTTATTTTACTCACGACTTATACTGACACATAGACTCCTAATATTTCACCTAGCCACTTCTAAGAATATAGTCTGAACACATAAATTCCTTTTTAGATCTTTTAACCAATCTCAGCCTTTAGTTGAGTCTGCTCTCCTTTAGTAACTCCCCTTTGGGGGCTGTAAAAGAAAACCTGACAGTCACTGCCTGGTGTAAACTCTTATCTGTCTTTATGATCCTGAAAGAATTCAAGCCTTGTGACCTTGCTTTGGCCAGAGAATTGCTGATTGTATGTGTATATAAACTGGAAACTTCAGAGACTTGGGACAGAATGAAGATGGAAAGAACTAAGATAGAACAATGAGAGAACAGCTGCTGAAGCAGGGACAGAGAGGAGCTAAGTATGAGAACAGAAAAGAACCTGTGTGGATAGATATGACTTAGAAGAATAAAGTGAATTGACTAAAGAGCTCAGTGTATTTAGATTCATTTGATATCCCTCAGATTAATTCTCTGCCACTGGTAGAGTCTTTTCTGGACTCTGGGAGAATTCTTTCCAGGGCAGGTACCTGGGAAGAATTCAATGAATTTG
>LZPO01087582.1:23827-38728 GCA_001675575.1 Neotoma lepida | reverse complement strand
GGCTTTGTTGAGTTTTTATGCTTATCCATACTTCTTACTTTTTAAAAGACTATAATTCCTCACTGGCTTCATAAGGGTCTCATTTCATTATTTGGTATAATTTATCTCTCTCCAGTAGCTATCAATAATTCTTCAGTAAGGAGTGTGGCCTAAAAATCATCTTTCCCATGTATGTAGCAATTTTCACTTGCTTGAACTTTGTGCAGGTCAACATGATCTCTATCATAGTCTAAGAATGAGTATTTCATCANCATAGGACATACAAATTCAAACTGGTGATGTTTGGCCAACAGGGAAACCTATGAACTAAAGTTATCAGGTAAAAAATAAAGAACTATATGGAAGAGTCTCTAAATCTTATTGGCAGGTTAAATCACACCTTCAGAATTGGAATGTTGCATGTCTAGAATCAAAGTAATCTTGGGCTATCATTAAACTCAGTAATAGACATTCATTGTTAACTCTGTATCTGATTTTACATCAGCATAGGTAAGGGATAAAACCTTTGCAATGTGTTCTTGGCATAGCACTTGCTTCCAGCAATCCTAAAGATAAGAAAGAATGTTATCAGCTATCATATAAAAACCTACAGCAGAGGGTTCTTTATGTTGCTCTAAACCTACTTTCTTTTTCTAACACAATAATTGGTAAGAGGATTTGTTTACAGTTTTTTTTAATTCAATAACTACAAAAAGTTCATGGGATCATTTCTATGTTCAAATATTCCACAGAGGACAACCCGAACCCATGTTCTCTGTGATTCTTCTATGTTCAAATATTCCACAGAGGACAACCTGAACCCATGTTCTCTGTGATTCTTCTGAACTAAATGACACCATACACATTTGGCACAGAATAAACTATACCATCTTTTTTTTGCAATGAAAGCTGTATTTAGCATTCACAAAGGTGTATGTCGGGGTGCCATAGACACAATTCTGCTCATATGTGTAGTTGTACTGTGAACTCGTTGACAAAGACTCATGGTGCTGTAACACTCTATCGTGTACGAGCATTTCTATTTGCTGAAATCAAATGTGTCTCTAAAGGAGAACAGCATGAAACTTATAAGAGTGTCTGAGATACCTTGTAGATATGTTTAGCAAATCTTGCCTTGGTTTACAGATCAACACCTCTTCGCTTCAAGTACTGCCTGAAGTTTCATTTTCTACCCAAAGCTAAACACACATGATAAGGCAGCAGAGAACTTCATAAAATTCGGGTTCCTTCCTATTAGAAACAGGAATAAGAAATAACTACATGGCCAGTTGAATTGTTTTCAAACTGACACAAATCACTCACTCTAAATTAATGAAGAATTACCACATTTTAATTATTCTTCTCCCTCTCTATCCCCTCTCTCTCCTGTGTGTGTGTGTGTGTGTGTGTGTGTGTGTGTGTGTACACATGCATGTACACAGAGGCCAAGGGATGATTCTGTGTGCCCTGCTCTATCACTCTCAACCTTACTAATTTGAGACAAGGTCTCTCACTGAACTTGAGCTAAGTTGACAGTGAGGAACTCTAGGACTCCCGCTTCCATCTCCAAATTGCTGGGATTGCAAAATAGGTGTGGCTTGGCCCACTTCTTTTTTTCGTTTTATTGGAAGTAGATTCTTTTCTCATGCAATATATCCTGATTATATAGTTCCCTCTCCCTCTACTCCTCCCTGCTCCTCCCACCATCTGAATCCATTCCTTTTCTGTCTCTCATTAGAAAAAAATAGACTTCCTAGGAAAAATAATATAACATAATATAATACGATAAAACAAAAACTAAGACATNGGAATTGGACAAAACAAACAGAAGGAAGAGTCCAAGAACAGACAAAAGAAACAGAGACCCACTTGTTTGCACCCTCAAGAGTCTTATAAAACACTAACCTGGAAGTCATATCATATATGCAAAGGATGTGGTGAAGACCCATGCAGGCCCTGTGTATGCTGCCTCAGTTTCTGAGTTCATAAGTGCTTTCATCATGAGGACTTAGAGGATTTTGTTTTCTTGGTGAACTTCATCAGAGTTCATCAAATCCCCTTGAGCCCTGAGGGGAGGGATTTGATGGAGACACCAGTATAGGGCTTAGTGTTCCAAGCTGATTCCTTTTTCTGTTGCTGCTGGGGATCTGAACTCAGGTCCTCATGCTGACATAGCAAGTGTACTTGAGTCATGACTAAGTCTCAGCTGATCCTTGATACTAAAGATTATTTTCACTGTAGAAAATAAGAATTACTTTTTGGTATGCAATTTCCTTCTTTACTGTCATTATTATTTAAAGGTAATGTTTAAAAATTGTAATAAACCATTTTTAAGAATTATAATAAACCATTTTTTTTCCTTTTGGATACAATTATTTTTGTGAGTTTCAAGAAATGACCAATTGTTTAGGCTTTTTTAGCAGCTAAAAATGTGTGATCATATTTATGATACGATTCACATATTTTTTTAGACAGTTGCTATTTCTTATTTTACTTGTCAGGTAGCATTCCATTTTTCATTACTGGTAATAAAATGAGAAGTAAATCATTTTGAAATACTCATTATTTTTGTAATAAAATTATGTTCATCTTCCACTCTAAAAATTTTAGATTAGACTTTTAGGTGTTAATGTTTCAGGGCCAAAAGAAACTGCCAAGAGGCTGGGGACATGACTTAGTTATTAAAAGTACTTAGTGCTCTTACAAAGGACCTGGTTTTGTTTCCCTGAAAAACTGCCTGTAACTCCAGCTTCAAGGTATCTGATGTGCTCCTCTGGCTTCCAGATACCCACAATCAAATGGCATACACTCACATGGACACATACACATAAATAAAAATGAAAATAAATCTTAAAAAACCTTGTAAACAATGATTTCCATTATTATGTTTTCTTAGTTTGGAACTCACATCATTTCAATTACACATAGAGATCAATGATTTTCCTTTATACATTGTAACTTTTAAAAAATAGCATATTATGGCCGGGCAGTGGTGGCTCATGCCTTTAATCCCAGCACTTGGGAGGCAAAGGCAGGCAGATCTCTGTGAGTTCGAGGCCAGCCTGTGCTACTGAGTGAGTTTCAGGAAAGGCGCCAAAGCTACACAGAGAAACCCTTTCTTGAAAAACCAAATAAATAAATAAATAAATAAATAAATAAATAAATAAATAAATAACAATATATTATTAACCATCAGTTTTATTTAATTTAGTCTAATAACAAATATTGGCTTCAATTCCCCAAAATAGTTTACAATAAATAATGTTTCCCAAGCTTCAAGAATATTCTAGAAAAAACACTCTCTTAAGATTCTTCTCTTAATTTGTGATTTTTAATTTTTCTTATAGATTCTTGTCTTATCAAGAAGGAATCAGTGTGAGCTGGACAAGGTGGTGTGAATTGGTAATTTCAGAATTTGGGAGGCGAATTGGTAATTCCAGAATTTGGGAGGCAGAGTCCAGGGCATCACCCATCAGAGTAAGGCCTGGATTACATAATAAGTTTGAGGCCTATCTGACCTACATAACTTGGTCCCCTACATTTGCAACCCAGAGCATAGTTTGCATATTTTCATACATTTGGAGTTTTCCTAACTGGTGAGGGAAGATGTCAGAAGTAACTACAGAGTAAAGTCTAGGAATATCATTAGACACCTCACACTGTGAGGTTGGGAAATTCTGCAGTGCATAAAGCATTTGTAACACAAGCATGAACAGAATTTTGAATTCCAGCACCCATGTGGAAATGTTAGATATGTGTAGTGTCCTAGCTGTAACCCAAGCACTTGGAATCAGGAGACAGAGATCCCTGGGGTAAGCTGNCTAGAAAGGCTACATAAATCAGTGAGATAAGAATGCAACAACAGATCCCACCTCAAGAAATAAAGTAGAGAGTGATCATAGAAGATACCTGCCTACAGCCTCCATATACATGTGTGAACATATGCCTACATCTGCATCCATACAGTACTGTGAGGTACTCACCAGAGAAGACTACTTAGACCCTGGTTTAAGCAAATAGCAGTCTTTATTAGCCTGCTGGTGACTACACTGTGTGTGTGTGTGTGTGTGTGTGTGTGTGTGTGTGTGTGTCTACACTTCCAGCCCTTTCTAGGGGTGAGTTTTAAGTACAAAAACCATATCCTGGGGTGCCACACCTCAGTTAGCTAGAGAACAGTTAGCCAGAAGCAGAATTACAGAAGCAAAAAAGCAGAGTTAATACATTCAGCTTTTCCACAGCTATGGAATTTTATGGATTAGTTCTTTGTTTTTTATTTTAGTAGGTGGTGATGTCTTTGTGCTGGGTTTCAAGGCCTGAATAGTACTTTGAGCATAATGCCAGTTGTACTAAGGTCTGGGGTCCTGGGAAGGTCTGGAGGCCTGTTACAACATACGTAAGTGCATGTATATATACCACACACATGCACATACAAACACACACAATCATACAGTAATGTTCTTCAGTGTATGAGATGCCTTGTAGAAGAAATTATTTGATCTAACATGTCAATAGTGCCAAACTAAAGAAACTTTGTATTAAGGTATTGCTTTTCCACACACACACATACACACTTAGCCCAGTATTTCTTTTGAAAGCACCTCTGGCAGATCAAATGTTATTGATGAAATCTGTTCCAAGTAAAAGTGTTTAAGAGTTGCATTTAGTCGAACCACTTAACAAGTCATTCAAGCATTGGTCACTGATCAATAGTATAATAAGCTCCATTAGCTAAAACACTTCTCATAGGAATAATTTTTAAAATTCATACAAGCAGAAGTAATGTATTATGTGTGTATTGGAAAGAAAATGCATCAGATATGCAAGATTATTTATGCAATAGAAATATTTAAAAGAGTATTTCTTTGGGTGGTTCGGAAACATCTGGGGGTAAAAGCATCTGTGGCAATCCTGATGATCCAAGTTGAATTCTCAGGACCCACTAAGTAGGGGTAGGAAAGAAGCAACTCCTGAAAGCTGTCCTCTCACCCNCAAATTTGCATACAAGAAAGACAGGGAGTGTTAAAATTGGTATTATTTATTCTTTACAATTATTTTCTTAAATGTATCTGTGGCCTTTACATTTTCATTATGTCCATGAAAATTAGCNATAGAATCAAGAAACAGAACATTACTTAATTTAGAAATCTATTAATAAATTTGGCTTCTGAAAATTACATTAATCAATGTTTTGGTTCATTTGAACATATCCAACTTTTTGCACCATTGTATGACATGANGTATCAGCACATGACAATCACAGTTACAAATGTATGTGGCTATCTTACATCACAAGCCAATTCCAAGCAATAACTTCCTAACACCACAAAGTAAAAGTTAACTCTGGCTACAAGTTTCTCAAAATAAAGTTCATATATATCCCCTATTCCTTGATTAAATCAGAGAAAATGACATAAGAGAGATTGAAATGTTTTGCTGCCTAANACTCATTAAGGAGAGTTTTCTGACACTTCTGTTGACAGACAAATGATGTCCAGCCTTGCACATCTGTTCTCTGTCAAAAGCTATATTAGCCACATGGGCAATGAATCATGTTCATAGTCTATGTTTTGAATTATTTCTCTACAACACACCATATTTTGCATTGTATATTTTCAACTAGGGTCTTCTTTTTTTCTATTTTTCTTTTACTGAAATACAATTTTGGATTTATTTCATCTTGAATTATTATTATTCTTTAGATGCCTGCTTGTTTTCTTACTTGTTTGTTTAATATATTTTTTATTTTTATTATTNTTTTTTAACATCGTGACCTCTGTTTTACCTCCCACCTCTCCTCCAAATCCCTGCCCTGCACTTGCCCTCTGCCCCTCCCCCATCTACTGTTTTCTTTTTCTCTCCAGAAAAGGGCAGGCCTTCCATGAATATCAACCAAACATGGCATATCAAGTTGCAGTAAGACTAGATACTTCCACTCACATTAAATCAACCCAGTGTGATGAAAAGGGTCTCAAAGCCTGTTTGTTTTCCAATGAGAGACAGAATGGGTGTGGATTTGAATGGAAGGGGAAAAATCTATTTTCAGAAAAATAAAATAAANTTAGAAATAAAGAATAGATGTTTTACATACAATATATTCTGGCTCTGGTTTCCCCTTCCCCAACTCCTCTGATATTCTCCCCACCNCCCTTTCCNTCCTAATTCACCCCCTTTCTTTCTCTCTCTGGAAAACAAACATCTAAAGAATAACAATAAAGTAAAATGAAATAATATAAACTAGGATCTAAATTTTACAGTTTGAATATGAACATCACATCGTTTCCTTAAACTGGAGGGAGAACGTCTTGAAATGAATATTTATCTTATTTATTTATGCTCCCATTGTCATTCTAAGTAAATATGAGACCTTCTGTAAATGTGTGATGATGATATAAGCTGCTCTTGACTTTCCTGGTCCATTTTGGAATAAATGAATTATATTTGTGAAAATACACAACTTGAGACAAAATTGCAGAAACTCTAAACAAAAGAAGTTCCTTTTGAGTTTTCTGGTTTTTACTTTTAGGTCAGTTGCTTGGTTAAAAATAAAATCACTTACAATGGAAAAAGGTAGCACTCAGCTACAGGCCTCCATTAAGTTCTCTTCTGTCTTTAGGCTTATAGATAAATGGCATCTCCCTTCACAGTTACTGGAAATAAAGCATATCAACATTTTTCTTTGACCCTTTGAAGGAGATCAGACTGGTCTCAGCCCATACATATCTGTTGTCCAAAGGGTGATAGCTAGATATTACAGCTACAGCTATCTTCCTAGCTTGGAGTGAGGTCACTGCCTTACATAGTTCTGTGGGTAAGTCATTGTCCATCCAACTTCATGATATAACAAACCTTGGCATTAGTCCATCTCCAGTTGAAGATGAAGACTTGCCTCTTGGCTGTGGTAACCTAAGTGATGAGTACCTAAGTGGTGTGGCCCAGTCTGTGGTCCAGTCTAGACATGTAGGCTGCATTGCTTCACTGTCTGGATTTGTCATGTTAGCTACAGCCCATATTGTCTGGGCAGTCTGAGCAAAGTGTTTAAAAACCTGTGCCTGTTTCATCATTAGTAAAATGAAAACAACAATGAGACTCACCACATGGCCTTGAAAAAAAACAAAAGAAAACAACAATATTTAGAGAACTGAGTGACCCAAAAGAAGTGAATGAATTTTGAATTTTACATTTATTAGAATCAAATAAATTCTTATTGTGTACATAAGCCTGTCAAATAGGTAAATAGTAGACTGGTTAATTATTTATGAATGGGTGTCTACATGTGTGTTTGGGTGGGGGGGGTTCCCATATGCATACTACAGTCTGCAAATGGAGATCAGAAGAAACTTGAAAAAAATCAGTTCTCTTGTTTCACCATGTATGTCTGAAGACTCTATTCAGGTCACTAGGCTTGCCAGCAAGTGCCTTTACCCACTAAACCACTTCATGATCCTGGACTGTACTTTCATATGTTTCCCTCAGCTACCTGAAATTCAGCTGAGCTCTACTGCACCTATGAACAGGACCAACAAGATGTCTTCAGACTCTAAGCATCTATACTGGGGCACAAAGGATGTATCTCTAAAACTCAATAGTCCTCTGAATCAAGCATTCAGGTCCCATTGCTAAAATGAGGTACCAACACAGGAAATTCTACTGGATGTTTGTTTATTTGCTTATTTTTCTTTTGTTTTTGCCTGTAGTTTTATTTTTACTTTTAGTGTGTGCATGTGTGTGTATGTATGCACACGCATACATGCAAATGTCCCTGCCATATACATATGTATAAAATCATATGCACAGGTAGGTGGAGGTCAGAGGAGGACTTTGGATGTTTTCCTTTATCACTCTCTGACTTACTACCCTGAGGCAGGGTCTCCCAGTAAACTGGAAAGTAGGTGTTTTTCTAAAAGGGTAGAGGCCAAGGAACCCCACAGTACTTCTTGCCATTGAGGCTCATTGATCCTCTTGCCTCTCCTTCTTTGGATTCTTTGGGATGAGATAGAAACCTAGAGCAATGGAAACTCCCAGGAATCTATNTGGGTGATCCTAGCTAAGACTCCTAGCAATACTGATACTGAGCCTGAATTATCTGTTGCTTCTAACCAGGTTATACTTAGAGTGGATAGACTGGGAGCCACAAACCCTTCTATTTACAGTTTGTCCTGCCTACAAGATATGTGGGGGTAAAGATGGTGCAGAAATTGTGGGAGTGATAAAGTAAAGACTGGCACTGCTGGAGACTCATACCTTGAGAGGGAGACCCTGGCTAAAGGCNAGGACCCAGAGGTGAGATATACCAGAGACCAGGATAGAACCAAACACTACTGGCAAAAACCAAAAAACAAAACAAAACAAACAAACAAACAAACAAACAAAAAACAAAGCAGAAAAAAAATGTCAATGAAATTATTCCTAATGATATTCTGGTACACTCATAAATTGGTGCCTAACCGAATTGTCATCAAAGAGGCTTCACCTAGCAACTGATGGAAACAGATGCAAAGACCCACAGCCAAACATTCTTCCTATCAGATTGCGTCATCCAGCCTTAATATAAGAGGAGGTGCCTAGTCTCACTGCAATTTGATGTACAATGGCTGGCTGATATCCATGGGATGCCTATATCTGAAGAGAAACAGTGGAGAAGGAGTGGATGGGGTGGGAGGGGAGGAGGGGGAGGAACTGAGAAGAAAGGAGGAAGGGGAAATTTTGGTTGGGATGTAAAAACAAATAAATAAATAAATTTAAAAAAGACCTTTCCCTGGCATTTTGCATTGTAAATGCAAATTTAGTCACCATGAAATGCAACATGACTTCTTGCCCACAGGCACCCAACCATCTCTGTTTTTTTCAGTTTTGAGACAGTGCCTCTCTGTTGTATCCAGACTCACCTTGAATTTGTGATTCTGCTGCTGCTCTGTTGCACTTCTGGAAGTGTACCAACTATGGAAGTCTGTTCTGCTTCCCCTGTGTGGGGAACATCCCTGCTTGAGCTAAACAATCTCCTGTGAATTTTCAGTGAAGTATATCATGCCCAGCAATTCTTCCCTGCTCACAAATGTCTCTAGATTCACAGGCTTTTCATTCTGCACTGGTACTTATTCATTATTTCCCATCATGTTTGTTAAATACATCACATTTTATTACAATTAGGTTATATGCATTGCTAATAACCAGATCCCTGAGATAGGTATGGAAAAAAATGGGTATTCCTATAACACAAGAACTCTGAAATTATTGCAAACCACACCACCTTAAAGTTTCCTCTGCAAATTTCAGTTGACATCAAATTTCATTAGCATTTTCCATCATAGCAATGGCTAGTTGTAGATAAGTTAGATGCTAAAACAGCTCAATGCAAGTAAAGAGTTCATATGCTGAAGAGCTGAATCAGCGGTCAGGATCGCTTGCTACTATTTCACAGAACTGAAGCTCAGTTCCTAGTACTCACAATGGACAGTTCACAATGGCCTGTAATTCAAGCCTGAGGGGAGCTGACAACTTCTTCTGGCCTCCATGAATGCTTATACAAACTTTATACACACATACACATTCTATCTATCTATCTATCTATCTATCTATCTATCTATCTATCTATCTATCTATCTATCATCTATTTATCTCACACACACACACACAAACACAGAGATACATGTGTACATATAAATTAAAATACAGATACAGTTTTTTAATTAAAAATTATTTATTTTATGTATCAATTATGGATCTCCCTCTTCCCTTCTCCCACCCCTCCCCACCCCCATTCCCTCCTACAAGAAGGTAAGGCCTCTCATGGGAAGTCAGCAGAGCCTGATCCATTCAGTAGAGGCAGGTCAAAGCCCCTCCCCCTGCCTCAAGGCTGTGCGAGATATCCCACCATAGGTAGTGGGCTCCAAAAAGCCTGCTCATGCACCAGGGATGGATCCTGAAACCACTGCCAGGGGCCCCTTAAGCAGATCAGGCTACACAACTGTCTTTCTTATGCAGAGGGCCTAGTCCAGTCCCATGCAGACTGCACAGCTGTTGGTCTAAAGTTCATGAGTTCCCACTAGTTTGATTTGGTTGTCTCTGTAGGTTTCCCCAACAGATACATTTTTTTTTTAAAGAAAATATTTTAACACTGTATTTTCATGAGATCATATTTGTGATACTTCTAAACTGAATTAAACTAATGAAATATATTTACAGAATATATGTGCTTAAGTGTGCATGCTCACACATATTTGTGAAAAATAAGTATTTCTAGTGCAGATTTGTTTGGTGGGACATTTTCCAAGATTATATCTAGAGAATTCTCATTTCCATTTTAATAATGTCTTAATCCTTAAAGCCAGAAGGGACAGGAATTGAGATGATCAGTGTCCAAATTCGAGGTNTCCTGGTTTTGCTTCTGCAAACTGTAATAATCTCTCAACGTTGCTGTTGAAATCTATCCTTTTTAGGTCTTTACTATTGTCACTATTAACACAATGACATCTGCTTCATTTGACAGGGATTCTGGGTCAGACGGAGTCCTGATAACATCAATGAACATCTTTTTTCCATGGTTAAACACAAAATGACTCTAAAGTAGTGACAAAAATACATTTAAAATAAAAGCTGAGTGACTGGAAAGATGGCTCAGCAGTTAAGAGTGTGTGTGCCTATTGCAGAGACCCTGAGCTCAGTTCCTAGTTCCCACACCTGGCTACTCACAACCATCTGTAATCCAGCNTCAGCAAAATGACACCTCTGGCCTCCANAGACTCGAGCACTCATGGGGGCATACCTACACACATAATTAAATTCAGTACACATAATTAAAATAACAAAAAACCGTTAAAGGCAAATTTAGATCGTCATTTTTCATTTGTGTTTCATATAGTCGCACACAAAAACAGTTTATAGTTAGGTTAGTTTTAAGGTTGTTTACTTTTAGTTATTTTAAGATTTGTTCATTTGATTATGCATATGTACACACACATGCCCAGGTGTGCATGCTACAGAACTTGTGTGGAGGTCAGAGGACAGCTTGTTAGAGCTGGATCCCTCCTTCTACTACCATGTGGGTTCTGGAGACTGAATGCAGGAAGTCAGACTTGGCAACAACGGCCTTTATCCACTAAGTCATGTCACTGCCCAATATTTTTTATTTTTTGGAAGTCTTTTTGTTTTAAGTGAAAACTTTCATGATGCTATATAATTGACTTAGAAAAATGCCTAACTTGATTAGTTAAGAGAATAATAAATTGTAGCTTACCAAAAAATAATCTTATGAAATTATTTATTAATTTATATTGTATATTAAATGGAGAAATTTTATTTGAAATCATTGGAATAGCACAGAANGGCCAAATTTTGAGAGTTTATAAGTACTGTATAGAGCTAAAGGAAGACTCGTCGTTTCCTGATGCACTTGCCAGATTTTGCTTCTTTATTATAAATCAACATACAGTTAGGGGCTATTAAAATTCAAAAACAGAGGTGAGGAGAGAGAAATTAGAAACCTGAGGGATTTGCAAGGCCATTTCCCCATTGGAAGATGAGTTTGGATCGTAAACATGAGCCATGACTTCATAGGCAATGAAACAAAACATGTTTACTTAAAGAATATGAGCAGACCTGGAAATGTTCCAACAGTGAGAGTTACAGAAAGGAAATAGTGGGTAAATAGGAAGGCTCAAAGGCAAGGAGCTTTTCACCAAGTCTAATAACTAGAACTGGATTCTGGAGACCCACATGGAAAGAGAGAAGTACCTTCTTCAAGTTGTTCTCTGACTCCCCCACACAAGTACTGGCATGTGTATGCCCTCTATAAGTAAATAAACATAAAAACATAGAAGTCTTCCTTAAAGTATAAAATTGATAGTTAAATACAATAATATGTGTAAACAGACTCCATTGGCTATTATATAATCTGTCCAAGGGGAAAAATCCTTAGCATATAGTAATTAAATGTAAATATATTGAAATACATATAGACATTTATATATATATATATACACACATATGTATATACATATAAATATAAAGTCAAATAACTTTATAAATGAAACAGTGNCTCAATCAAAATAACTTAACATAATATTTTATAAAGGTCTGTGTACACAGGGGTACTGCCACATGAAACTGATACTTGTAACTACATGATTAAAATGATATAATATTTTATGAAAATATTGTTAATATACTTTAAATAAATACAACTATGCTGAAATACTATCAACATGGATATCAGTATGAAGATATATGTATATATATGCATATAGAACATATAATACATATACATATACCTATATCTGTATATATGTATATATACAGATGTGTATATATAGATGTGTATATATAGATAACATATACACATATGTATATATAAACTTTTTATATATACATATATATGATCTATATGGTCAAACAACATTAGGAAGTATATAATTTTATGCTATTTCTATTGCTGATTTGATAAAACTAAGTTTCATTTAGAGAGGTCAAAACTAATTAAAAACAGCAAAATGATGACAATTCCTTTAACCTTATTTCTGGATATATTGGGATAATGTATAGAAAATAACTGTAGTTGTAATCTCTTTATTTCCAACATTGTAAATATGAATCTTATTAGCTTAATAACATTAATTAATATCTTAATAACACTAAGAACTTTATACATCTATGTCTATATCTAATATATATATATATATATATATATATATGTTTTAGTTTTTAGTTTTCATTTTTAGTTTTTTGAAAAAGGGTTTCTCTGTGTAACAGATCTGGCTGTCCTGGAACTCTCTCTGTATAACAGGCTTGCCTCAAACTCACAGACATCTGCCTTCCTCTGCCTCCCAAGTGCTTGGATTAAAGGCATGTGCCACCACTGTCTGGCTATACATGTTTTGTATAACCATAGCCCTCAAAATATCTCTTTTATATAAGTTTTGACCTCTTTTTACTTATAAAAGTTAAATATAAGATATTTGGTTTTCTTAAGATATATATTTTTTTCACCTGCATGTGTGTATATACATCATGTACATGCCAGATACCCACAAAAGGTCAGAAGAAGGTATTGAATCCCCTGAAACTGGAGTTATAGATAGATGTGAGCCACTGTATGGGTGTTGGTAATGAACCAGAATCCTCTGGAAGAGCAACAAATTCTCTTGACCACTGATTATCTCTCGAGCCCTAAGATATTGTTTTTATGTAGATTTATAAACCTAGTTGAAATATAGAAACTGATTAGACTATAAAATGCCAAGCCTAAATAACAGCACACTTCCAGTAACTTTATAATATAAGTTTATATTAGTATGTCAAATCATGAAAGATATTTAGTTTAAACTATTTGAAAATATTCTAGGATTTAGAGACATGGAAGAACAGTGAAGTGCACATACTGCTCTCTCTGAAGACCCAAGTTCAGTTCCCATCATTCATGTCAGGTGACTCTTAACTGCTTCTGTCTCTGGATCCAAAAACCCTGTTTGGGCTTCTCTGGACAACTGCAACCATGTGCACATACATACCCATAGACACGCATGTATACCCATAATTAAAAATAAAACCTTGAGAATTATTCTAGAACTTCTCTATAACAAAATCAAGGGTTTGGTATTAGCATAGTATCACAATTAAACTTGTTACAGTTCAGGGCACAATTGCACNCTGCTGGGTAAGGTCTTCCATCATTTTGGGCACTGCACAAAGACAATNATATTTAGAAATTTTATTCAAACAGTTACAAACTCATCACATAATTATGTTCTATGTTACTTTACTTTTTGTGTGAGTAGAAAAAAATTAAGTAATGTTTTTTTATTTGTTATTTAAAAATTCTATGCAATATATTTTGATCATATTCATTCCTCTCCCCAACTTCTACCAACCCCCTGATCCCTACCCACTCAACTTTGTGTCCTTTTCTTTTAAAAACAAAAACAAAATAGCAGCAACAAAAATGAAAACATGGATTGTAGTTTTCTTGAGTGGCTACTCCTGGATGTTGGCCCTGACCTGGAGTGTGCTCAACATACCAAATATTACACATTTGAATAAAAATGACTTTCCCTACATCAGCAGAAATCAAATGTCAAATTGTCCTTAGCTAGCTGTGGAACTTTCTTCTTGCTTGCCTCTTCCATGGTGGGATTTCACCTCTCGTAAGCTTGTGTAGATCTTGTGCATGCTATCACAATCTCATGGGTTATTATGTACGTCCACCCTGTTGTGTGTGGAAATGCTGTTTTTGGAGTCATCCACCACCTCTAGATCTTACAATCCTTCCACCTACTCTTCTCTTCTTTGAGTACAAATTTTTACATGGTTGTAATAATTAAGATGAATGCTATTTTGATTCCCAGGTTTCATTTAAATGTTATTTTATGTATTAGTTTACATTTTAGTGGGTACATTTATTTTACTAATTGATCTGAAATATTTCAGTTGGCTATTCTTCCTAATTTTCCAAGTTTACTTTTGTGATCCTATCCTATTTATAGCAATACCATAATGTATCTACTTGAATGAAGCATATTATATGCTAAAACATCTTAGGAAGAGAAAAAGAGCTTCAAGTTGGGAAAGTTTTCTGTGAGTCTTGTAACATTTTGCTTTTCATGTAAGACAATAATTATTTCAATTTACACTTCCACTGTATGTCAATATAGGTTTGGCAACAAATATTAAAAGCATGTTTGGTAGCATGATCATAGCTCATATGAATTCAAAGAGGCTGAGAGAGCATGCATAGGTCCTGTACAGGTCATCAACAGGTCCTCTAGTTATAGCTTCCAGTTTAGTGTTTTTATGGAATTCCTGAATGTGTGAGCAAGTGGGTCTCTGTTTCTTGTGCCATTTCTTGGGCTCTTTCCCTTCTGTTTGTTTGTCTTTCACAACTCTGATATGTTAGTTTTTGTGTTATCCTATTATATTTTCTTTTATTTTATA
>LZPO01087582.1:8760-21162 GCA_001675575.1 Neotoma lepida | reverse complement strand
CTAAAGGTTCCACAACCTTCCCAAAGAGTATCGCCACTGGACCAAGTGTTCAAACATGAAGGCCTAGGGCAGACATTTCACATTCAATCCACAGCAGGCACTCCAGCTTCAGGAGCTAGAACACTGGCTGAGGCCAAGAGCAGAGGAATCCTGATACCTAGCACTCTCCAGAAGCTACAAAGCCAGCCACTGCCAAATGCTGAGGAATGCCAACTTCCTAGGCCTATACAAGAAGTAGAGAACTTGTAGAGCTAAGGGTACTAGCAACCTAAAAGAGCACACAAATCGTTCATGCTCACTTGCTTGTTTGCTTATGCTCAGCTCTACAATTACACTCTTAGTTGGNTCAGGATACCCTACATAGGGAATGGTGCCAACCACAATGGGCTGGTTCTTTCCGTATCAATTAAGTGAATTAAGACAATCCCTCACAGACAGATTCACTGGCCAATACAATGTAGAAAATGCCTCAGGAGACTCTCTTCCAAGGTGATTCTTGATTGTTGACAATTAAAACTAACCATCACGTCGAAATCAGGTGATTANTCTTGGGCTCAGAAAATACAAAACTTTTTTTTTTTTTATTCAGGGTTTTTGCATTTATCTTACTATACTGACTTAGTGAGAAGTAACAGTGAGAGTCGGTGTTATATAGGTAAAGGTCCATCACTACCTCATTAGATATCTAAGAAGCAAGGACAATGGACTATGGAGGACATGGTCATCAGTGGTCCCATTGTCTGTGGGTAGTAAGACCTGGTTCATGGAATTTGACACAGGGAATAAGTTTGAAAGCATAGAAACCAAGGTCAGGGAATCACACAGCTTTAACTACCATACCCCTTCGAGCATAAGACTNGTAGTGTGTCAGCTTTTTTCACTCTCTAAGGCATTTGNAAATGCAACATGAACCCCTGTATGGCATTTGCTTACCCAGCATGGACTGAGGATGTCTGGAGGGATTATCGGCTTGCTTATTCATGTACTTCTGAAGATCACTGGATTTCTGGCTCATTAATTTTTGCTACATTCCTATGTACACAGATAGAAGATACAGGAGTGAATATTATATACTTAGTTCATGTACAAAGTTCATTAAAGCATGTTGCACATTCCTTGTGTGCAAAAGTCTCTGAAATGATTGCAACATGGTAGAGAAATTGTTATGCTAACTGACCTGGTGAAAAGTGCAAGCCAGGGCTCAGCCTANNTCTTCCAATATTTAGAGGAAGAAGAGAGTTAAACCAGAGCTCAGTGGGACCCAGTACCCACACCAAACTGGNGATTCCAGTGCTAGAAGACAAGAATAACATAACTCCAATCCAACTACTATTTCTTGGCAGAAAAGTTTTAAAAATTGATTTTTTTCTTTTCTTTCTAATTATATTGCCTTACTATTTTTAGCCCATATATTTTAGTCTCTAATCAAAATTTTTCTCTTGGTTCTCATTTTCTTTTAAAAAATATTTTTGTTGAATCACATTTTCTCCCTTTTATTATTAATTTTGTTGCTAATTAAGAAATTTCCCCNTCATACTATGATTTTGGCCAATTTATTTTCTATTATTCTTGGTTTCAGTGGTTTTTACTGTATATCTATCTTTCATTTGATTTTATGTGGTTGCTTTCCAGCATCTTCTGGTGTTTGAGCCCAGCAGCTTGATCTCTTTGAGTGGACATCTTCATGTTGAGTTAAACTCTCAGATAGAGTGAGGGAAATTACACCCTACCATTTGCATAATCAAGCCCACTCAACTCTTTTTGNGGAATTCAATATAGGGAGGTGGAGATCAAAGTTTATGACATTGCACGAAGTGGACATAGTTAGGGGGTCAGAATTCCTACCACTCTTTCGCAAGAGCANACGAAAATACCTTAACTTTTGTAAATACATAAGCTCTGAGGAATCTCAGCCTGTGTTCCAATCATGGCTTCTCAGACTACACATTATAGACAAAGCTAGAATAGTAGGAACAGAGAATATACACATATATACTCTGCTCTTAAAATATACCAGCACAGGTCAGCACAGAATAGCAAAGACAACCTTCTCTAGGAGATCCACAAGTAACATGGACCCCAGATACAGAAACTGCATGTACAGTATCAAAATTAGCTAGCCACAAGTAGCTACTGTGAGACTACACTGTGAAGTACACTTGTTTTTGAGCTTGTGTCATTTTTGTTTCTGTGTTTGGTTGGCCTGTGACTTATTTGCTTTGTAAATATTTCTATGTATGCCACTCTCTGTTGATAACTTTCTCTCTCTCTCATTTATAATGCTAATATAAACAATCCTCTGAATCTAACATCAGGACATAGCTTTAAGGTCTTGAGCTTTAGTCAGAGGAAGATGAAATTGATCCTCTTTCTTAACCCCTTGGCCTGGGGTGATGCTCTTCCATTCTGCTCACTGTCCAGTGGTATGTGCCAAGTATTCCTTGTGTGGTCCCTACCTCTTTGTAGGGCAAATGCATTAAAATTATGCCTTCTCATTTTGTAACTGTATACCTCTTTCTTTTCCTCCCCCTTTCGGTCTGTTTTTGGAAGTTACTGCCATGTCCAAAGTGTAGATATGTATAAGTAAACCACCCAAGAGATCTCATTTTTCTGAACAGAGAAAACCATTCCTGTGAGAAAAAGAAGAGGTGTGGTGGAAGTTAGGGTGGGAATCAGACTCACTGCATAAAGTGAGGATTTGAGAGAGAGAGAGAGAGAGAGAGAGAGAGAGAGAGAGAGAGAGAGAGAGAGAGAGAGAGAGAGAGAGAGATTGAATGAAGTAGAAATATATTTTTTTTCTGGTGGTTTTAGTTACGTTTGGTTTCAGGGTTTTGGTTCTCACTGTGCAAGGCACAGTGCATGAATTGGTGCCATCCTTTTTCCTAAGTTGCTTTAGTGCTAAGATTACAGGCTTGGGACACCATGCTGGGTTTGTAACAAGAATTATATTGANAAAAAGACATTGGTAGTTAATTGTGAGAATTGGAACCTAAGGAACTGGATAACAACTAGGACCACTCTATCTGACTATGGAATCTTCATTGAATCTNGCCAAAATAATATTTTCTTTNCAAACAGTTTGAGTTGAGGTATCTTTTATGTGTATCTTTAAGATTTTAGCAAAATTGATCTTTAATGGGGAGAANTAGTAATATCCTAAGAGAGAAGGAAAGTTTTGAAGGTGATATTTACTATTTACTAATAGTAACTAAGTTCTTGATTTATTGACATATTGATGGTTGACAGAGCACTTGACCAATTGATTTACTAATTATTTAATCTACATTTAAAGCACTTTTTATCATTTATAATTAGAGAGGTTCATACTAGCTATAAAACATAAATGTACAAATAGACAAATGTGCCATGACACTATCAAATGTTATTACAATTTTGAGAGTAACAAGCATGTTTTAGGATTGTTGGAAACATCAGCACAGAAGTTGTAGAGTTGGAATGGAGTCTGTGCTGTACATGTTAGTTTTGCAGTTGTCTTTCCCACCCCTTCTAGTCCTTCACTACTTTTGAGNTAGAAGAGAAGTGGATTTCTCAAAGGAGGCCAAAATTAGCATTTTTTTTTCTTAAAACAAGTTGCAGTACTAGAGTACTGAACAAGACATGTGTAAGTCCTATTCCTAATGGAAAGGAAGTCAANACTGACTCTCCAAAGGTAATGCTATCATAAGTAATGTCTGAGTATGTGCATGTTTATGTGTGAGTGTATACACATGCATGTGAGTGTGTGGAGAGAACANAGATCAACCACGGGTATTACTCCTCAGGAATGGCCCACCTTGTTTTCCTGGGATAGATTTTGAGACTCCATGCTCTGCTCCCTGATTAGGCTAAGGTGGCTTTCTGGCCAACAGTCACCTGTAAACTTCTCTCTCCACCTGTCCAGTTCTGGGATTACTAGGTCATGCCACCATGCTTGAAAGTCTATGTGAGGGCTGGGGAATCTAACTCAATTCCTCATGTTTGCACAGCTAGCTTTACTGACTGAGTTACCTTCCTAGCCCTCATCATCTGATTTTTTCACATTGGCTAAACTTCTTTTCTTTGTTAAAAATGATGAACTTCATTGCTCCAACAGAATATGTTTTCCTAATACTAGGATACTGCTCATTTTTGCAATGTCTATAATTACATAGCTACAGATATAATACAGTTTTAAGTTGACCTTCTTTTTAGTATTTTCTCTATCATTTTCTCAGGTCCGGACACACACAAAAAAAACAATAAATCAGACATTGAATTATAGGCTTTGGTGATTCCTGTGTTGTGAATATTTCTGTCACGGAAAATTTCACATTCCAAGCTGCAGATACTGAATGGTATTTGAGGTAACAACAAAAGAATCCTACTGGCTTCTCATGAAGTCCCATCAGGGAGTAAAAGTATTAGGACCAATTTATGAGTCAAATCTCATATTTTATGTCTGCGGCTTCTAGTCTTTTGGCTTCTTGAGCCATATGGAATTGAGAACTGCCTTGGACAGCACNNTATAAGGAAAATGTATTTCCCTCCCTGTTATTCACTGAGCATCAATGTCAGACAGGCATCTACCTGAGAACAAGACAAGAGGTCTTTAATTTTCTTATCTTGATTTCTGCCTCCACACTTACAATTGTTGTTTTGACCTTCCCATGAGGCTGGAATCACTTGAACTATTGTAAAGATTTGTGATCTGTGAGCCTAGGAGACAGTGAAAAGTTCTTGTTCTTAAATGTACTGGTAGTTCATCAACAGCCTCTCTGCCATTAGTAAGTAAAGAAAGTAATCTATCCTTTATATTTTTCTGGTGTGTATCCATACTTTGTTGACTTCTGTTTGTCTTTCATTTATTTGTTTGTTTGTTGTTTTACCCAAGTAAATAGTGAGANTCATCCTCTTGAGTCTCTTATTAGGGTTTGAGATGGCCTCATGCTGACTTCATACTTAGCCGTCTTCTCTTTCATGGAAGGTTTATANGCATGGTTTTATCCAGACAAATGCTGAACCTGGGAGATATGTCCAATACAACCTGGCTCTGCTTTGTTCTAGGAAACCCATTAATCTTCTCTTGATTTTCCTCAGCAAGAACAATTCCCACAGAGGGTTCACTGTGGGGCACACAAAAAGGAGCGCACAGTGGTCATTTTCTCTGTGCTTAATGGTCTAACGAAGTGATAAATCAACACTTTCTCTTTAGTAATGTTGTGTGTGTGTGTGTGTGGCATGTGTGTGCATGCACACGTGCTCATGACTGCGTGGGAGAAGGAAAACCTAGACAGGCTTTTCTCAAACACATTTTCTATACAATATCTTCCATCCCACTCCTCATTTCTTTACATCATCATTGTGTGTTTGTTGCATCTTTACATTTTGACTACATCTTTTGCAAAATAAGAACAGAATATGGCACCAACTTTGCAATACAGTATCTATTAGATCTTAAGGGAACATTCACTTTGTTTTAAAGACCAATGCCTTTTTGCTCATAGGCCAGGGTTACCTGGACTCTTCCGTTAGGCTCCTGAGAGTTGTTATGCCTCCAAGTGTGTATGCACCCTGCCCAGCCAGTATTTATTAGATCTCAATACATTTAAAACAAGAGATTCATTTTNCTTTTAGGTAGGTGTATTTGTGTGTGGAAGTGCACATGAGCATGAGTACCTATGAAAGCCAAAGGCTCTGCATTCCCCTGCAACTGAAATTAGCCAAGGGGTTTGGNTTAAAGGGGTGGTGAGCTTTCTGATATTGGAGCCAGGAAAGGAACTCAGGCTTTCTGGAAGAACAGAAAGTGCTTTTAACTACTAAGCCATCTCTCCAACCACAGATCTTCATACTCTCAGCAAATTATCAGCTAGTTACCATACCAAAAATGAGATTTTTTTTCTAACCAACTGTCAAAAGGGGNTTCTCATATTGTAGATTCAAACAAAAGAAAACTTACGCATATGTGGATAGATAAACATCATGCTTAACTACATATTCATGAGATGAGAAACTAGAAAATATAGACAAAATATCACAGCAGATGAAATCAAATACACCCTAGTCCCATCTTCCACCAGAAATCTGCTCTGAACATTTTACTTTTCCCCCACGCAAATGAAAATATTCCTGGAAATAAACCTACTGCTTCTCATTTTCTTCTAGTACTTGAGTTCTCTAATCCTGCTTGCCCTACTTTATGCATGACATCCAATCAGCCAATCAAAAACTTTCTTTTAATTTTACTGGTAGAGTGTACTTTTTATTTTCTGAATCAACAATTTTCCCCTTAGCCAGTATACTACCACTGAATATATGGGTGGGTTTTGTGTCTCCATGTGAACTACAATAGTTTGAAGAGATTGTATGTATATCACTGTCATTGATTGATTTATTTCCTTTCAGTACCCATAATAACATTGCCTCTTGTGGTATGAATTTGCATTTTAGCAGGTATTAAGCCTTAAGCCAAAAGCACACATTTCTAAAATAGAAACTCAGGTATCAGTCAATGGGAGGGATGTATGCAGGGGACAGAAGATTCTTTTTTTCTTCTTGGAGAAATCTTAGTAATTAGATAAGTGTCTGTGACCTTCTGCTCATAAATCTGAGTCAAATTTCAGGTGTAAGTCATCTCTTTATTCTAGTCTAATAATACTATTTGATCATGTAATCTAAAATCAAAGTATTTCTAAAATGATCCATTTGCCAGGATCAACACCAGTTTTAGATATTTANGTAAAGTCCCTTTGAAGTTCTCAAAGCTGTTAAATTAGACGTGCAGTCCTATCTAGCTGCATTACTACCTAGTCCTACCTCTCTGCATTANACTGCATTTATTTTCTTGGGTTATCATAGATATTCTTGGATTATTATCTGTTAAGTAATTATGAAATAACTAAAATTGGGGAACTCAACAATGGACATATGGGGCCAGAGAGGTGGCTCAGTGGTTAAGATCATGTATGCCTCTTGGANAGGACCCAGATTCCATTCCCAGCACCTACAGGGAGACTCGACTTTCCATAACTCCAGTTCNAGTGGATCTCATGCCCTCTTCTGGCTTCTGTAGGCAGCAAGCATGCACATGATGCAGAGACATACAAACAGGTAAAATACCCATACATATAACATAATTCTTTAAGTGGAGGTAATGTATTATTATCATTTTTAAGCATTCCATGCAAGTTTACGAAAAAGTGCATAGGTTTTTAAAAATTACCCACCTCTAACATTTTATGATTTCATCAGTCCTAATTTCAGGATAGACTGCAAATTTCAGAGAAGTGCCACGACAATATAGGGCTGAAGTGCTCCTTTCTTTCAGGATGGATTGCACGACACAATAGATAATTTGCATAAGAAAAAGTTCATCCCAAAAGGGACAGCAATAAAGTTGAAAAGCCTTAATTCAGTTCTTGTCTGAAGTTCAGTCTTGGGTACCCAGACACTTGGTAAAATAGTATAGCTGAGAAAGCNTTAAGGCTAAATATATGAACTTTTACAAAATGATATTATAAATCACTTAATAAATGTACAAAGTCAAAGACAAAATAGATGTTATTGACAAAGGCTGAGAATGGAGGGATTAGACTTAAAATTTANACAATTAGGTACTTTTAAAAATCAACCATGATATGCCCTCTCCTGGGTAGGAGAGCTTCCTTCTGTCACTATCTTAAAAAAATATAAATAAAGGCAAACTAACAACAATCATAAATACAAAAGGAACTAATCCTGTCTTTGAAAATGAGACAATATCATCTATGACACACAGAAAACCATTTCAGGCCGTAACAACTTTCCAAACCTACTAATCACAGACGTTGGGAGGGAGAGAGACCNAGAAAGTTGCTAACATCTGCTGCAGCTGTGAAGCATAAACCCTGACACGAACCCTTCACAATTTATACTATTGGAGAGAGGGGGGAAAAGTGATCCTGCGCCTTTAATTTCCCTTTCTGAGCAGAGAAGGCTGCACAGCCCTGACAAGCTCACTTGTTCCCGTCTTTAATGTGCAATCTGTTTTCTCCAGCGGAGGGCACTCAGTGTATCACAAACTCGAGCATTAGCACCAACCAGCTCTGAGCACCATCAGTCTCCGGAAAGCCTTCTGAATTAGACAAGGGCTGCCTCTCAGCACAGCTACAAAACACTTTCAACCTGACCAGCTAAATGGATAAACCTAGCCCGCATAGCTTTTAAACTGGGGTCTCACACAGCACAGGCGGCCTGCTTGCTTCAACAACTGAAAAATCCTGAGGATGAATTGCTTTATCTGGGAATGGCAAAAGCCAGCACAATAAGGAATGCCAGGTATTCTGAGGATTTTCTTTCTTTCTTTTTTTTTCTTTTCTTTTCTTTTTCCCCCTTCTCCTGTCTCTCTTTCTCTCTCTCTCTCTCTTTTTCCACAGAGAAGTTGGTTACCTCCGAGATGGGCTGTAGCTCTTTTCACAGATTGCCAATTTACTGCTAATGTGTCCCTAGTGAATTATACAATGGTCCTCAGAGCCTAGAGGCCCTCCCCCCTCCGACCCCCCCACTCCAGCGGCTTCCTCTTTCCTGCCCCTTCATCCCACCCCTGCTGATATATTTTTTTTAAGTATACGTATATCTATATTATTTTTGTGTGTGTGTCTGCCTGTCCTCTCCGGGGAAGTTTACATGGGGCTACTGGCTCACATGCGGGCTCAGAATGGTTTGAATGACAGCTGCACTGTGTCATGAAGGTGGTGGTGATTTCTACAGGAGAGACCAAATAAGAAGAAAGCTGAGAGAGGGGGGCAGACGTTTTTTGGATGACAAAGGATGGGTAAGCGAACTTTTGTTGTTTTCGTCTTAGCAAAGCTGATCCTAACCCCTCATCCTCAACCGCGCATTAGCTGCTAAAAGACCAGGAAACAGGCACAAAGCAGCAACCTCCACTTTACCAGTTGTCTCTCTAGAGTTGCTATTATATTTTTAGATTCTTTTCTTTTGGCAGTTTTTTTTTTTAATCCATAAATGCATAACGCGGACTTAAATACACTCTGGAGGGATAGCTTTAAGACTGTCTCTAGCGTCTGCGTACCCACAGCTTGGGAATAGAGTATGAAATAAATACCCTGTTTGCTTCTGTTCCCTGATAATATGAGCCACGCTTGTGTTCGGGTTGCTGTCAGGACGACTGTTAACACTTGGCTGTGTGTGTGTGCAGGGGTGGGGTCCCTACTTTATCAGAGGTGGCACCGGAGGCTTGTTTGATCTTGGAAGCTGCATCCTGAATACAGCTTCCAAATTTCCAGTAGTCATTTACCAGTTTTATTTTTTTCAAGTGTGACTGGCTCCCCCCTCCTTTCTCCTGTCTGGGAGAGCTGGGTTGTATTTCAATGAGTCTATAGCTAACTAGAAGACGGAGTGCAAGATCAAGTTAATTTTAAATAAATAAAGAAAGAAAGAAGAGAAAAAAAGAAAAAAAGGACAATTCTTCTAGAGAGGGAAAATTTTTAGACTAGGATTTTGGCTGATTGACTCAGTTAAAAGATGACTATCAAAGAAGAAAAGAAATTGCAGCCTGCAGTAGCCCCCCTCTCTCTTGTCTGTCTCTTTCTTGTCCGTTAAGAAATAATATACCTACTGTTGAAGGTGGAGAGGAGTCCCCTCACACGCAATGACTTGAAAATGCGGCATAAATGCTAATAGATGGCAACTTTGCAGGCTTTCTGAAGTTAATGGAGTCAGGGGAGAGATGATAAAATAGTGAGAGCCTTGAGCAGGTCAGGATGCTGGGGGCGGGTAGATAGTGGTCTTCCTTATTTNTCAAATTTGCAAGGGCAACTAAATGGAGAAAAAAAATCCAGCAATCTATCTAATAACATGATTAGTTTATATTTTGCACACTTTGAATAAGAATTTGATGTCTTAGCTAGAGCTGAGGGTGGCTGTGGTATGGGTGATCACGTATCTTAGCTCATGTATCTCTGGGCATGGGGCCAAGGTATGCAATAATATATGTTTATTAACCAACTGAGGGCACCTCACACTGTTATGAACCATGTTGTGTGGGCTGTCTGTGCATATTCCTATGCCATTTTTCAGAGCTCAGAGATTGCAACCCTTGTATGCAGTCAGTATGTAATTCAGGCAGAATAAACTTGGATTACTTTGACAGCATCCCGGAAGTTCTTTTACTAAATCATAGCCTATTTGCTCAACTAGGAAAGAGGTACAGGAACCAGGTTTCTTAAGTCATGTTTCTGACCTTACTGAAAGATGCAATGTAGTCCTGTGGGTCAATACAGTGACAGCCAAATGTTATTGTTATTCAAACATCAGCATTCAGGAAAAGGAAATGCCCTGGGCTTTTCAGGGTTGGGATAGAGTAGAACTCTTGAAACTCAGAGAGGCTTGTCACAGTTCTACAGCTCTGTGATGTTATGAAGATGAAGGAAGAAAGAATGAAATNTAAACAGCAAGCATGGAGTTTTCCTAGAGCAAAAGAACATTTTTAAGTGTTGAAATGCGTTGTTAAATAAACTATCTCATTCTTACACTAGACCGGACACTCCTGATTCTGATGAGCTGGTGGTGCTGTATTGTTACTCTTTGACAGTGTGCATCTGTGTTCTCTTTGCTATTGTAGGTTTCCGTCTAATTACGCAGCTGAAAGGCATGAGTGTGTTTCTGGTGCTATTTCCCACCCTGCTGCTGGTTATGCTGACGGGGGCTCAGAGAGCTTGCCCGAAGAATTGCAGATGCGATGGCAAGATTGTGTACTGTGAGTCTCACGCCTTTGCAGACATCCCTGAGAACATTTCTGGAGGGTCACAAGGTTTATCCTTAAGGTTCAACAGCATTCAGAAACTCAAATCCAATCAGTTTGCCGGCCTTAACCAGCTTATATGGCTTTATCTTGACCATAATTACATTAGCTCAGTGGATGAAGATGCCTTTCAAGGGATCCGCAGACTGAAAGAATTAATTCTAAGCTCCAACAAAATTACCTATCTGCACAATAAAACATTTCACCCAGTCCCCAATCTCCGCAACCTGGATCTCTCTTACAACAAACTTCAGACCTTGCAGTCTGAGCAGTTTAAAGGCCTCCGGAAACTCATCATTTTGCACTTGAGATCTAATTCCCTAAAGACTGTGCCCATAAGGGTTTTTCAAGACTGCCGGAACCTTGACTTTCTGGATTTGGGTTACAATCGTCTCAGAAGCTTATCCCGAAATGCATTTGCTGGTCTTCTGAAGTTGAAGGAGCTCCATCTTGAGCACAATCAGTTTTCAAAGATCAACTTTGCACATTTTCCTCGTCTCTTCAACCTGAGATCCATTTACCTGCAGTGGAACCGGATCCGCTCTGTGAGCCAAGGCCTAACCTGGACCTGGAGTTCCTTGCACACCTTGGATCTATCAGGGAATGACATCCAAGCGATTGAGCCTGGCACATTTAAATGCCTCCCTAATTTGCAAAAACTGAATTTGGATTCCAATAAGCTCACCAACGTCTCGCAGGAGACCGTGAATGCATGGATATCTTTAATATCCATCACCTTGTCTGGGAACATGTGGGAATGCAGTCGGAGCATCTGTCCTCTGTTCTACTGGCTGAAGAATTTCAAAGGGAATAAAGAAAGTACCATGATATGTGCAGGGCCTAAGCACATACAGGGCGAGAAGGTTAGCGATGCTGTGGAGACTTACAACATCTGCTCTGAGGTCCCTGTGGTCAACACAGAAAGATCACACCTGGCGCCTCAAACTCCCCAGAAGCCTCCGTTCATCCCCAAACCTACCATCTTCAAACCTGATGCCATCCCAGCCACCCTGGAGTCAGCGAGCCCATCCCCAGGCTTTCAGATTCCAGGGACGGATCATGAGTACGAGCATGTGTCCTTTCACAAAATCATCGCAGGGAGTGTGGCTCTGTTCCTCTCGGTGGCCATGATTCTCCTGGTGATCTATGTGTCTTGGAAAAGGTACCCAGCCAGCATGAAACAACTCCAACAGCACTCTCTTATGAAGAGGCGACGGAAAAAGGCAAGGGAGTCAGAGAGACAAATGAATTCCCCTTTACAGGAATACTACGTGGACTACAAGCCGACGAACTCTGAGACCATGGATATATCGGTTAATGGATCTGGTCCCTGCACATATACCATCTCTGGCTCCAGGGAGTGTGAGGTATGAACCGTGATCCTCCTAAAACCATTTCTACTGCGGGGAAGGAGAGGTAAATGTTTGAGGCTCTAGCGGTGTGTCTAATAACTAGAAAGATTAACGACCCTTTTGCTTTGGGGTTTTGCTCAGTGTGAAAGGTTACTTAATTAAATTGCAACCACCAGGAAACTGACTACCTAAAAAAAATGGTTGAAACTTGAAAGAAAATCATTCAAGGATGGGATTAAGTTGTAATAAAATACTATGTTAAAACACCTGTTT
>LZPO01087580.1:20568-40422 GCA_001675575.1 Neotoma lepida | reverse complement strand
ATAACTAATATATATTAGACATCTATATAACTAATGTCCCACCTGTCAACTGTCTATCTTTGGAGATGAGAAACAGAACAGAGGGGCAGAGGAGAAACATGGTAACAGAACATGGCGAGGGGTAGGGGTGGGGTAAAAAGGAAGAGTTGNGAGCCTGGGGACAGACTCTGAGGCTTAGGCGCTCACAAGAAGACAGAAGTGGGAAGGGCAGAGGGGTGGCTCTCACATGGTGACTAATGGATGCAAGCCACAAAACCTTGAAGGAGCGGAGTGTTCTTAAGCTTCTGTTACCTTCATAAAGGGGACTTGGAAACAGCNTGTAACGCCAAAGACAGACAGATGCATGTGCAGGATGAGATGAACTAGAAGTAGAACACCTCACAAATTTCAATTATCCATAAAAAGAAAAGANTGTCAAAGGCATAGCAGAGGGGCTGGGGAGATGGCTCAGTCAAGTGCTTCATTGGAAGCATGAGATCCTGAGTGCAAACCCCAGCATAAAAACTAAAGCCAGGTGTGATGGCACACACTTGCAATCACAGTGCTATGAAGGTGGAAATATAGCCTAGCTCCCTTCATGAGCTCCAGGCTAATGAGAGACCCTGTCTCTCACAAAGAAAAAACTACATGGACCAACTCCAATAAGGTTGCCCTCTGGTGTCCTCATATGTGCTCTCACACATTTATGCATACCTGCACACAAATACATAGATGATCTATAATATACATATATACACATATACATATATATACACATATACATATATATACACATATACATATATATACACATATACATATATATACACATATACATATGTGTATGTATATATATAAAATACACACATACACAATACAGAGCAGAGAGAGAAGGAAGCCCAACCATCTAAGCCCTCAATAGGCATCTAAGTCACTGGTACTACCAGGCCCACAGTAGATGCCTTGATGTACCCCTGATGGGCTCCAATTCTTTCACTTAAATGACAAAACTCCAGAAGGAACAAAACCAACACTGTAATTTAAATGCATCTTGCTTTAAGAAGCGCTAAAGAAGTTGAATATCAACATTTTTTTTTGCAATTGCAACTGCCAAAACAATTATTGCTAGGTGGCCTGGACTTAAAGGAAACTCTGGCGAAGCAATCGGTTGTATAGAAAATTGGCGTTTTTAGGTCTCAGAATTGATTTAATATTACAGCACTGGGGAGTCCAAGTTTGTAGAATAGTGCTCATGTATTCTTCATTTTGTTTCCACACAAACTTCTCTCTGGTTCACCTTTAAATGACCCCATCCATGGCCCCAACTACTCCCTCAAGGGATTACTGCCAAATTCAATAGGTCTCATCATTAGGAAAACATTCCCTGTTTCAAAANCATAGCATTATGTCTCTGGTATCATGTGATAAATAAAATTTTAAGAATGATTAGTTGCCAATAAAAAATAAATTAATGCTACATAATTATAAATCATTATTTTTCAAGCTGTGAACGAATTGTTTTCAGGTTACTCATTTCCAACTTGTTTTTTTTTTTCCTCATCAAGATAGAGCCTCCTCTCTTGACTACTGTAGTGACTTTAAAATAGATCAAAAATTGTTCAACACTTCTTCCTTCAAGAGGTGAAATCTAAATAGAATGAATGGAAAAGATGGCGGATCAGAAAAACTTGAACAGCGCTTACTAGTAATTCCNTATCCAGGTAAGTAATGAAAAGTTCCTACAGCTCACAAAATTCACAAATTTTCAAAATGTAATCCAAATTTGACTTGCTATTCCCCTGAAACTAATTTACACANAGAAGTAAAATAGCACTTTTTTGAATTACTGAACTTTGTTTTTGGCCATTTTAACTCATATTTGTGGTTCCTATTCAATTTCTATGAATAGCATGTACATTCTAAACATTCAGATAATGTGCTAATACTATCAGTCTCCTAATGACATTTGAATTAATGACAGACCACAGTGGTCTCATCATAGATTATAATGGAACTGACAAATCCCTACTGCTTGGGTGACNTTATTAAGATCCCGATGCAACACACTACTCACATGTGTGGTGATGGTGGCATACACATAGCTCCTGTACTGCCATTGGCAGACAAGCAAAAACATACAGTTCCAAGGCTTGTGAGACAGCTCAGTGGGTAAAGGTGCCTGTGTTCAAGCCTGAGGACCTGAGTTTGATCCCTGGGACCCACATGGTACAAGAAGAGAACCAACTTCCAAAGTTGTCCTCTGACTGCCCAACACACACAGCACTTGCACACTCAGACACATGAGCGCGCGCGCNCACACACACACCAATAAATAAAGGCAAGTTTAAAAGCATCCAATTATACAGGGTATATATACTTGACAGTGATAATAAGCTACTATGCAGTAGTTTATGTGTTTATTCTACAGATTTTGTTATTTTTAAAATGTATTATTATAAAACTTAGTTTTCTGAAACCAGCATGCTGTCTGTGTCTCACCAGGAGCAGCCTCATACATCTTGTTTTGACTGAATGTTTTGTTTGCACCAAGAGATCATGTTGAAGCCTACAGACCAGGAAATCTTTGCCAGCTATTCTTAAGATGAGGTACTCATAGCCAGAATTTGTATACATATATAAAAAAAAAGCCACTTGCCAATCGACAGATAAGCTAACAAAATAGACAATCCTCAAAAGATGAAACACAAATAGCCAACAGGTGTTCTTAAAAGGTGTTCAGCATCCCTAACCATCATGAAAATTCAATTAAGATGACCTTGAGATACCCATATCNTCCCAGTCAGAATGGCTGTCATCAAGAAATCAGACAACAAATGCTGGCAAGAATATGGGACAGAGGAATTCANTGCCATTGTGAGTNCAAACTAATATAGCTATTATGAAAATCAGTAAGAGGACATGCTCAAAAAGTTAAAAATAAAATTACCATCTACACCAAGCCATACCACATTCCTGGGCATACCCAAACAACTCCATATCCTATCACAGAGTATTTGCACATCCATGTTCATTACTGCCTTACTCACAATAGCAAGGAATTTGGAACCAGCCTAGATACCCATCAACAGATGAATGGGTACTGAAAATGTGGTACCCAAATACCGCAGAATTTTATTCAGCCAGAAAAAAAATACGAAAATTTCAGGAAAATGAGCATATCTGGAAATCATTATATTGAGTGTAGTCACCCAAACGCAGAAAGACAAAANTCACATTTTTTTCTCATATCCAGATCTGAGCGTATAATGTATACATCTATATATGAAAATGGCTGCAACATGGATAAAGCCTAAGAAACTAGAAAGGAGAGCAAGAGAGGGTAAAAGAGGTGTTAAAGAGGGGGAAGGGCAGCAATAGGACACGTGTATCATTAAGGTGGAAAGGAAGGCTGGGAAAGAGGTTACAAGGTGGATTATTGGCGTCAAGAGAGTGGGAAAGACAGGGGCAGGAATCCAACAAAATATAGTTCATTTGAAAATGGCACAATGATATCTAATATGTTCTATGCCAATTTAAAAATGAAATTAAATTATAAATAGAAAGTGATCATGACAAGTGAAAAACATATGCCACTAAGGTTTGTAAGTAAGTGTGCTCTGTGATGAGCACACACCCAGTGATGAGCTAACCTAGCGATGTGTCTCTCAGAATGTATCCAGTCATTGAGCAATTCAGACACAGGGCACTGAATAAATGCATTCAAGGAGCTTAGTACAGTGGTTAACACGAGAGAAGGTGTGAAACAGATGAGGGAGAGTCTGTCATGTTTCTAACCAGCCAATCTTTATAGACCAAAAATACAACTTATCGTAACTTCCGTAGGGTTTCTTTTTCCAGATATACTCAGGTGTGGCTTGGAAACTGGGACCTCTGACAAGAAACATGAATCACTTTCTCCACTAAACGTCTTTGAAATAATCCTTTAGACAGAGTTAACTACTTTTGCTGTATTTCTATGTTCAAGACATGGCAAGGCATGCCTGATGGGTATTTACACAAATACCACACTGTGGTTGCCAGAAAGCCCAGACCAATAAAGATAAATGAATAGGAGGCATGATGGGGTTGCAGGAAGACCTCCTGAAAAGGTTCCCCAAGCCACACTCACTGGATCAATAGCAATTGGACAGTCTCCATCCCATATGAGTAAGAATCCCTGAGCCCTAACTGAGAACAATTCTGTTAGAAATCCATATGGGACTATCCATTGGTACCTATGGCCACACAGACAACATTAGTTAAAATCGGGGGGTCATAAAACAAAACAAAAAGACATCAGTGTGGGAAAGGGACCTCTAGGGGGCAGGGAGAGTTGATGGGAGTGAGATGGAGATAGAGAGAGGCTGGGGTGTGAGAGCAAACAGAATGCACTGTATACAAGGATGACATTGTCAAAGAATGAATTTAATCATTAAAAATAACCCAAATGGGCACTCAAACTCATAAATCAGGCCCTGCAGATCTCAGGCCAAGGGTCTTGGGGAATTTTGAAACTCACCCACCTCTCCCCTCTTCCTATCTATCTGCCCAGCCANCCCAAGCCTTCTTAAAAGGGAGGGGGGTGGACAGGCATAACAGCTATCAAGGGAATGAAGCAGAGAAGTAGGGCAGCTGGGTTCTCCCTCACTAGAAGGCAATCATTTCAGTGCACTGAGTAGTCAAGACATGCAGCTGTTGGAGANCAGGGTAGAAATAGAATCTACAGTAGCTGGGGTCTTTCTGTCTACAATGGAGAGTACACATTATCTGAAGAGAGAGGGTGAAAAGAGAAAACTGCATAGAGCAATGAGGATGGTGAACAGCTCAAGAGAATCCAGGAACACCCAGCCCCACAAGCCAGATCTCACAAACATCAGGATTCAGTTGAGTAAGCGTCTCTTACTGAAAGTGAGAAACACAAGTTTAGGCACCCATCGCATGCTGCTCCATCCCCAGGCCTTTGCAAAAACTTTGAGCTTTGTTCTTGCGNCCAATATTCATATGGCAGAAAATTTCCCTCTGGCTTCTCCAGCTCTCTTNGGTTAGTCTAACTTCCATTCCAATTACTCTCCATTACAAAGGCCTTAAGAAGCCTTCTGTTGAATCTGGTTTAGTCAACATCACCCTTGCCTGGGAGAGCTCTGACAGACAGCTGGCCAGCCCCACACTGGTTTCCCTTGGGTCAAATGTCTACATGTTTTCCAGTCCACTGTGCCCAGAAGGTGGGGGTCACACATAATGGTATTTTTCTACCTACAAGCAACATGTCTAACTACAACCAGATTGTGTGGCTTCCTGAGAGTAACAACTGATTTATCTAGAGTGTTCTCAAGAGTCCTTCTTCTACCCCACTGGCATGGTGACCTCAAAAGAGAGAGAGACAGAGACAGACAGAGATAGAGAGACACAGGGAGAGAAGATTCCAAGGAGGTCAGCAGACTAGATACTTGCCTTTTCCAGGCTCCAGGAAGGAGGGAGGGAATGTGTGAGGTCTCTTAAAGCCATCAGCAGACCCTACCCACTTCACTGGCCAGGCCCTAGTCAAGGGGAGAGGTAGAGGAAGGGCCGTTCGCATTCGGCCCACAAGAAAAAAGTGGCAAGAGAGAAGAGAAAAGAAAGAATTATACATAAAAATATCATCTACCATTATTATCTATTCTGGGATAAATAAAATATAAGGAGGGAAGTGAAATAGGTCAGAGAATCATTCTTCACAAAAACATGCTCACCACCTTCCCTCTCTAGCAAAACAAACCAAATGCCTACTTAAACACTTCTTTTTCATTAAATATCTAGTGACTAAGGGGGTGGGGAAATCAACCTTTAGACCAGTTACTTCTCTAACTGAACCACAAGGAATAATATTTTTAATTGATGAATAAAGGGGGAAAAATGAAAATATTTTGTTTGGGAGGAGGGTTAATCTCTAAAGTAAAGTAGGCCCCTGTGCAGGCTACTCCTTGGAATGCAAGCTCAAAGTGTGGGAGGAAGCGCTCTGGTTTCTGCTGGATCCCCATCAAGCTGCTGCAATCCTTGGATGCACCTGTAACCATTAGCCTGGTCATTAAACAGCAGCCCAGCTGTTGGGTTAGCGTGTTTCTACCCTCATTAGGGGAGAGCACACAATCCCACACAAGACGCCTGGAGGCTAGTGTAGAACCCCCACCAGACTCTCTGACCTGCTCCATAGATTCTGTTCTCTCACCAAAGCTTTCCAAATCTGTTTATAGGCTATGAATTTTTTAACATAATTATGATTTTTTTTCACAAAAGCAACCCTACTTAGAATGTTTTCATTTAAGTCAAAAATAAGAACCAGGGCTGGGGAGGTGGCTCAGTGGGTAAATGTGTTTGCCATGCAAGCATGAGGACCCAAGTTTGAATCCCTAGAGCCCACAAACAAGCTAGATGTATAACTCAGGCTTCTGTAACCCCAGAGCTTCCAGAGAAGCTTGAAGTAGGCAAACAAAGTGGCAAGCAGGGCCTGGCACCCATAGATGGACAGGCAGTGGCATGTGAACATCTGTATTCACATACATAAAGCACATGTGCACACATGTGCAAGTACACATACACACACAAGGAGAACCTTGAAAAAGCAAACTGGCAAAATGCACTTAGGCTACAAGAAGTTTTTAATAACAGGATACTGTTTGTATGTAGGATAACCTAAGAAGCTAAAAATTATTTCAAAATTACAGACACATTTACTTAATACACACCCATGTCACAGACAGACGGTCACACACACACACACACACACACACACACACACAAATATACTCTGTAGTATAGAATTTGTCTAACACAGGAATTAGCTGACTATAACCAGGTCGCAGCAATTATCTATTAGGAAAGAAAACAAACAGGACAGGACTGAAATCACAAAAATAACATAATCCTAATGCAATTCTATTTTAGAGATGTGATATAACTGGGTATGGTGGCATAGGCCTGTGATCTCAGCATAGGGGAGGCAGAGATAGGAGGATCCTGTGTTTGAGGGTAGCCTGTGCTACACAACAAAAAAAGTGTTTAAAAAGCCAAGGGCTACAGATGCCACTCCACGGTAGAGCACTTGCCTAGACTGTGACAGGCACTGAATTCAATCCCGAGTACTGATCCCCTCTGAAAAAGAACTTGGTGTAAAATTATGGAAGATGTTGGGAAGATGCTTCACTCAATAAAGCCATGCAAACATGAGGACCTGTGTCCTATGCTCCGGGACTCACCTAAAAGCTGGGCACAGAAGCACGCACCTCTAAGTCCAGCACTGAGGAAGGCGGAGATACGCAGTGTCCTGGAGCTCTCTGACCAGTCAGCCTAGCTGACNTGCTGAACTCCAGGTTCAGCGACAGAAGGACAACTGAAGAAGACACCTAGCATCGATCTCTGACCTCCATGAGCATGCGCATGCGCACCGACAAGAACANGCGAAATACAACTGAGCAGTGCGGATCCGTATCTCCAAGTGAGGACATCCTCACAGCCAGGCGGTCATTTTCAACCTCAGTGGGATCCTTCCGCAAGGAAAAACTCCTGAGAAGATGAGCATGCCACCTGATTCCCTTGGGAAGTGTTTTTTTGAGCCACATCATGAGAGTCTTACTTGTTCTGAACCAAAACCGACTTCATCTCTAACCATGGCTGCTGCTTCTTTTCCCCTTCAGAATGTAAATTAACTAGAGTCTTTGGATTCTGGCAAAGAAACCCAAAGCCAGAAGAATCGCCATCTCTTTCCTGTTTTTTGTTTGTTTGTTTGTTTTTTAATACAGGTTTTCTCTTCCCAAAATGATGCTATTCTGTTTTCCCATGGCAAACTATAAATTCATTTGTGTTATCCCCCCCATGGGAAATTAAAAAAAAAAACAAAAACAAAACACAGTTTGACTCCAGAATATTCTGGAGCCATACTAAGTGTTGATTTTTTTCAGCACCTTGAAATTAGCCTCGACATCCAGAAATATCTTTGAATGCGAGTATTATTATGAAAGTTTGGGCCTTTGGAACGAAAAATTGTCTCTGGCACTGAAGGCTGACCGTGGAGGAATTTAAACTACATAATCCTTCTCTCTGGAAGGCTTTGCTCCATCACTGTTTATATGTTGCTGGATAAGCTTCTTGGAAGTGTTGACAATCAATCCATGTCTGTGGTTCCCAGCTATCTCTAGCTACNTGTAGCTGATTAAGAGACAGAGCACTTTCCTGCTCACATACCTTCCTGGACAGAGATGGGATCAAACAAACGCCCCAGCCTTCTGTGAAACCTAGTTTCCTGAGATTACCTTGACCGAACCCTGTTCACTCACTCNGGTGTCGGTCTAGACACATAATATTTTACTGTCTATGCTGTCAAAGCAAAGCTTTTGCCAGACATCNCCAAGGGGAAGGTAAGTTTTCCGTACTCTTCTTTAGCCCTAACACCCACATTGCAGTACAGTTTGGAATTACAAATCTGTGTGCAAGTGACCAAGTGGCTTTAGGAACCCGATTTTGCAAGGGAAAAAGCATGAAGCTTTACCATCATTCCTTCTGTAAAGCAGTCTGTCCTCATACATTAGCCCTCTGAATGCTTATTCATTTGTGGCTGTTGTGGGTGGTGGGTTTTTTTATCAGCTTCTTGGACAAGCTGGCAGGTCCAAATTCCATTGCCATTTACTGCCCAGTGAATCAATGTGGAGCNGGCACACCAAGATGCATCTACTTGCACATCCATTGGTGGTAGTCTCCATTTAAGGGAGGCTTCAACTACATCCCTGGACATCTCTCCATCTAAATTACCAATTGGTTGACCTGGAACAATGTCCTAAAAGGCACTCAGCACATCTGTCAGTAGCTGTCCATCTCCATGCAGTGTAGTTTCTGGGATACTATGTCTTTTCTGCTGCTGCTTTTCTTTCCCTGTCTTCTTCCAAATTAAGGGCACGATATCTCTCAGGGGCAAACTCATCCTCACTAGCATTTCCAACATGCTNATGGGCTCTATGTTACAGTCCATCCTTTATACAAGAACTGAATATTCTTCTATATGAGAAGTTCTATACAAAAACTACAATTCTCATCCAAATCAATTATCCCAACTTCTTCTTTTACCTCATTGCCACCATTGAGCTTCTTTCCTCTTTTGGAAAAAGCCAGTCAGAACAGGATAAGCTTGAAGCCTCCATGCTCTGAGGCACCTTCTGTTCCCTCACAGATANTTTCAGCCACACCATGGACACCCCACTTCATGAGCATTCTGTAACTAGCCATAAGCATCAGGTCCCTCTNCTCAAGGCCCTTGCCCACCTCCTTGGCTGGCATCCTTAGACTTGTCTGGGATAAATGCTGTCTCTCCCCCAGTGTTCAGATTTGGGCTGTCTCTTCTAATGGTCTGTAAAACCATTCCTCTATCTCTATCTATCTATCTATCTATCTATCTATCTATCTATCTATCTATCTATCTATGTCCTCTCTCTCTCTCCCTCCCCCAACTGGATAGCCAGGAAGACCCAGACATCACTGATTGCCCCTTTGTTGTACCAATCAATCTACAACCATAGGAAGTCCTCACTCCAGATACATCGACTTCTTTCTTCCAGAAGATGAGCCATAGCTATTTGTCACCACACCCTGACATGCTTTCATGTTCTGTCATGTTTTCTGACATGTCTGAACACAACCCTGAAGCCAGACACACATTCAATCACCATGCCTCTAAAAGTGTAAAGATGTCTCATGTGGCCAAAAAGTCCATCCTCCTCAAGTGCTGGACTGCACAGTGTGGTCAGACCACAGTGGAAATGCAAGAGCTTGGACAACAAAACCATGCTGTGAGAACATGCTGTACTTCTCTCCAACCAAGCTCAGGAGACCTGGGGAGCTGGTTTACCCATCAGAGAAGGAGAGAGGATTTTAGTCAGCCAACCTCTAGCTGTTGGGTGGGAGCTGAGCTGTCTGTTGCAAAGACTGACTGGGAAAGGTCAACAAAGACCACAGAATCCAGGGAAAGACANCGTCTGAGGTACCAGTTTTCTTCTGCCAAAAGTTGCCTAATGGACTATGTTCATGTGTCAGCTCTGGGGCTGCCTGTTTAAACAGCATTATATTTAACAGTTTTAAAAGTGGGCTTTTTCCCCCCAAGTTTAACAATACTGTGCATTTGTGGTACCCGTATTTCTCTCTTTCCTTCCCACCCCCCCCATATCTCAGTACATCAGAATATAAATCATCAGTCCTCTTAAGAGTCTGAGTTATCTGTGTTTATAGACCTTTGGGAAGTTCATCTATAAAACATGACATATGCCTCTTCTGGAATTTAAGACGTCTGCTTCCTTGAATATATCAAAATAAACTTTTAGAAGATGATACTGAAATATAAGCAGCCCACTTAAAAGTTGAGCCCTTACCGTGGGAAAACAACTGGAATTAGCAAGNAGAACTCCAACACCAGGGCTAGGGAGATGGCTCAGTCAGTACAGTGCTCGCCACACAAGCATGAAGATCTGAGTACAGGTCCTCTGAGCCTGTGTAAAAGCCAAGAATGGCAGCACAGGTCCATAGCCACAGCACTGCATCAAGGGAAGGTGGGCAAAGACTGGAAGAACCCTGAATCCCAAAAGCCAGCCAACCTAGCCAGTTAACTAGTCCCAGTCTTAAAAAGTTACGTAGAGGGAGATAAATATAGGAGAACACCTGACATCAACCTTCTGCCTCCACGTGTGTGCTTGCTCATGTGTGTGCGCTAACATGTGCACAAATGCATGCTTACGCACGCACACACACACACACAGAGAGAGAGAGAGAGAGAGAGCGAGAGAGAGAGAGATGCAACTTCAAATTCCAATTTCTGCTCCTTCCCAATTAAGAGACCTGCTAAGAAAAGTAACTGAAGGAAGTAATTGCCTCTCTCTGAGTTCCAGCATCACCTTCTCAGAATGGTAACCAGGGATCCAAGGACCATTTCAGCAAGCCTTGTGTTCCTGCTATCCTAGGCAAGTACCTCAACCATCAACCCTAGTAGGTCCTGTAGTGCCTTATATCACTTGTGGTAAAATCATCCTAGTGTGCACTATAATAGATACCTTGATTCAGGTATCAAGCTTCCCACGGTATAACTACAACAACAGTGTATCTGATGACACTCACTGCCCTCAAGGTCTTTTCCTGGTGTGCTTTATCAAACAACTGAGTCACACGCTCCTGGGTACATGTTANTCTAATCATCTCAGTGGATGCCCCTTTACAACATCACCCTCTGAATGTTCTACCATTTCAAGGTTCCCCTCTCTGAGTTAAAAATACTACTAAACCAAGGACAGGGCAGTTTGGTTTCTGTACTACATTCTTCTGAGCACATCACTAAGGAAGGTGCTGGAAAAAGACCCTCCCTTAATTCTCACCTTCCTGAAGACTCCAGAGCAGTGGAGTTCTCTCTGTGCCTTGGAACTGGTGAAGTTTTTGCCTATTATAGATGTCTCACATACATGGAATCATATAGTATGTAGTCTGGATTCTTCTGTGTCTGGATTCCTTCATTCCGAGTAAGTTTAGAATTCTCACAAGTATCTGTACCCTGTTCCTTTTTAATGGCTCAAATTCCATTCTATGGGATTACCTCACTTTGTTTAGTCATTGAACACTCAGTTCATCGTCTCTCATTAGATACTGGACTGTGATGAACAATTACATACAAATCTCTGTGTGAATGGTTTGTTTTTTTTTAATTCTACTCGGAGTTAAAATTGCTAGATATATATTCACTCTGTCACTTTTTTGAGAAATCCAGGTGGCATCAACATACAGCCCAGCCCTGTGACCATGCCATTGTTTTTGCCAATACTAGAAGGTTTGCTGTAAAGATCTAGGGCTGGCATTCAATTCACTATTTTCCAAGTCCCGCAACCTGACATTCTTAACACTGAAAGAAACCAAACTTACTCTATAGTACAGCAGTTCTCAACCTGTGGGGTGCGACCCCTTTGGGGTCAAACAACCCTTTCACAGGGGTCAAATATCAGACATCCTACATATATAATATTTACATTATGATTCATACCAGTAGCAAAATTACGGTTATGAAGTAGTGGCAAAAATGAATTTATGGTTGGCGGTCACCACGGCACGAGGAACTGTTGTATTAAAGGGTCGCAGCATTAGGAAGTTTGAGAAGCATTGTTTGTCTGTTGCCTCCAAACTTGATAGAGATGTATCTGAGAATTGACATGGTGTGGAGGGTGGGTTGGTAGGAGCACTGACAATGTATGGTAGTTACAAGTAGAGTTTCTTGGGAAGCTTTTGGTGTAACTATCCTGTTCCCAGTTATCAGTTGATCAAATCCAAAATCTACATGCGTTTAGTAGATGAAGGAACTGAGCTTCAGGCTAGGGGGGATGCTCGGTGGGTCATGTGCTTACCTCATAAGCATGAGGACTTGAGTTTGGATTGCCAGCATCTATATCAAAGTTGGGCATAGTGGGGTGCAGCTGTAATCCCAGCACTGGGAGATGGAGAGAGGCTGGATGACCAGCCAGCCTAACTGAACCTGTAAGACACTGACCCTATTTCAAAACAGTAAGGTAGAGAACAATAGAGAAAAACACTTAGTGTCAATGTGTGACCACTACATACACATACATATGTGAATGAACCATTACACATATATGCATATACATACAAAAACATCACATACACATGAGAGAGAGAGTCTCTAGACCAGTGTTGGCAAATAATAGTCCATTAGCCTCCAACAATTTACCCAGTATTCTATACTCTGTGACATTTTCTTAAAGGTCTCATTTTAAATAGGTACCAAAATATTTATCTAATAACCTCAATCTTTTCTTGGAAACTAAACCTAAAATATTTACTGAACCTAAGCACAAATTTGTCAACTTATACTTTAGGTGACAACTCACACAAATTAAATTCTAAGCCAATGAATATGGTAGAGATTCACCTTATCACTCAAGGTAGCTTTTATTGGTTAACCACAGAATAACCATTGTAGGGTGTTACACTGCCCAGTGACTGAGAAGGCTGATAAACATATTGAATCAAAATATGAGAAGTTATGTCTATACAGCAGACAAAGATGGTGAGCTATGTCACTGAAATTCTGGGAAACTCCAGCAGAACGCTGCTTCCTCCCAAGAGATCACCTCACCAGCAACTTACTGGTTGGCCTCCCAT
Organism: Neotoma lepida; assembly: GCA_001675575.1. Classification (NCBI taxonomy): domain Eukaryota; kingdom Metazoa; phylum Chordata; class Mammalia; order Rodentia; family Cricetidae; genus Neotoma; species Neotoma lepida. The sequence continues at coordinate 27,273 of LZPO01087580.1, read as the reverse complement.
CCTGTCTGTTTCATCTGAAGAGTGCTACGCTTGATGCAGTCATACAGTTGGCTGTACCAAGTCCACCACACTCACCATTACCATCTCTTACCTCCTTATTCTGACCAGTGTATTTGACCAAGTATTTGTTCTCTGAGGCTCACAGTACTGCTGTCTCTTCATCAGATGAGCTCATTAAACTACAGAAAACAGGACTCTACACTCTCCAATATTGCTGTTTGCCAAGATACCAATTTTGACCCAATCAATTGTAATGAATTACAATAGCTCACTTCCTTTTTCAGTCATATCTATGTACCTTGGGGTGTGTGCGTGCGTGCATGCTTGTGTGCATGCGCATGCGTGTGTGTGTGTGTGTGTGTGTGTGTGTGTGTGTGTGTATCTACCTATCTGTATCTGTCAATCTGCTAATCTATCTATGTGTCTATGTATGTATCTATTATCTATTTTAATCAACATACAGCACATTAGGTTTCCATACAGATTTTTCAAACAAGTGATGTGTCTCCCCACACCCNGTGTCCTTCCACCCCTAACAATCTTCTTTCTGCTTTTATGTTGCATGTATTCTAGTGCCTTCCTCACCTACCACAACCCCTCTTTTCAATGAAGAAAGCAACACAAGCTTTTACCAAGCTAAATGTTTCCACCAGTCCTAGTAGCTTTCCCCAAAGTCACGGTGGTACTCTTGGGAAGGCTCACGCCAATCCTGCGATTTCATCCCAAGGCACAGCATGTTCTAGTGACCTCATCTCTTCTGTCCTTCTGAAGCCAGAATTGCCTGCTTCTCTTTCACCCTCCAGCCCTCAGCACACTCTGGAGTTAATCTGTTTGGGTTTGAACTCTTCTACGAAGAGAAGGGTGAGGGTACTGAAGGCTCCTACTTTTCCTGGAGGCCCCCTGCTGCCTTCCCCTTCTTTCGGTCCCACACTGGGTTCTCACTCTCCTCTAACCTGAAACAGAGTAGGGATGTGAGGAGACAGATACTTTCAGGTCCCTCCTCCTACTGTTCCTTTCCCCAGGTCAGTCATCCTTTTATCCTTTTTACTCAGTGTTCCTATTTCAGTATCCCTCATGGCCCTGCAAAATTATTTGTTTTCATAGCTTTCCAACTTGACCTCCAGCTCTCAATATAGTGCTACCAGCAGTAAAAATAGCCGCATTTCCCTTCCTGTCTTTCAGATATGACTAATTTTTTGATCCAGTCCCGTCCTTTGGAGGGTTTGAGAAGAATGCACCATCATTGAGGGCATGAGTTAGTCTTCACTAGCTCCCTACTACACAGAAAATGCTTCATTTTCCAGAAGACAGCTCAGCAAGGTTTTAGAGTTTAAATTCTCACAGAGATAGAGATAGTAGGTAGATTGTGTGTGTGTGTGTGCGTGTGTTTGTGTGTAGAGAAAGAGAGAGAGAGAGAAATATATTTGAATAACAAGTCAACAGTAACCAACCAAGAGCACCATATCTTGCTTTCTTTCCAGTGACCATCAAGCCATCTTTCCCTGACTTTTCCATCTAGCTCAGAATTTCCTTCCTCTATCAATATGATTGTAAGGTTTCAAAAATTCCCTTCTTAACACTTCCAAACTTTAGAGAGCTTTCAAAAGGTGTTTATCTATATGAGATCCCAAGAAATAATAAGTACCTCCTTTTGCTCACTTGTAAAATCAGAATTAGAAAACCACTGCATGCTAAGGNGGCAGATTTCCACAGAAGGAACACCCCTGAAGAACTCAAAGGGTGTTAAGGAACATAGTGGTTACAGCAGTTCTTTTGTGACTGACAAGGAACTGTCTTGCCTGACAAGGAGACGATTCTCGTGGGTTCTACACCCTTTCCTACGGTCCTCATTTACTTCTGTCATCATCCCCATAAGCCAACCAAACTACCNCTCTGGAGCCTGGCCACCAGCCCCGGAAGAGAACTTTCTTGAAAGATGAAGTGTAGACAAACAAATCTGCCATTGAATTTTCTCCTGTAAGAAAGTAAGTGTCGGGGCTGGTGAGATGCTTCAGCAGTTAGGAGCACTGGTTGCTCTTCCATAGGTCCTGAGTTCAATTCCCAGCAACCACATGGTGGCTCACAACCATCTATAATAGGGTGTGATGCCCTCTTCTGGCATGCAGGTGTACATGAAGACAGAGCTGTCAAGTAAAAATTAAATAAATTAAAAAAAAATAAGTGTCAATCATCAGAGGGTCATAATAGAAAGTGGGAGGTGGGGGCAGCCCTAGAGTATCAAATCCACAGCAGATTCCAACTTCTAAAGCGTCAAACGGTAGCAAAACTCTCCCTGGGCTATTTGCACTATTTCTGCTAGTAGCAGAGAGTCCTTCTGCACCTCACACCTGGCACACTCTTTGGTCAGTTACGGTGAAGGCAATCAGTCAACATGGACTAAAGCAGGAAGCTGCTGGCATGAGAGAGTGAGTCTAGCTCTCGCCTCTGAACGGTCTGTGTCTCGCTCCAGCGCATTCTNCGCAGACGCTGCCAGCAGACACTCTGTAGTACCTAAACCACAAATCATCACATTCCCTACCCTTCCAGCCAGCGCCTGTGTCCTTGAGCTTCGCACAGGGAGATACCAACCAAGCTGGCCCCAGATACAATAGTCCTTTACAAATGCCGTCAAGTCTTCTCTGCCATCTGTGAGGTAGACTGAAAACTAGGTGGAACTTTCTGCATAAAAATAGCTACCATAGGTGAACCTCACAGAGTCATGCAGGACAAATCGGGCCGTTCACAGAGAACGGCTCTTGGCAGCTTAACTAAAGAAAACATTTTATCAATACAAACATGTCAGACATGCAGCTGTACCTAAAATTAGAGGGAACACATCTCCCAGAAGAAGAAATCCTGCAGAAACAGAATCTCAGGCAAGTCACTCCATATTTATTTCCAAAGTCCCGGAAAAATGTCTTTCCTCTGAATAAGGAAACCATGCTAAAAATCTGCTGTCTGGTTGTTTTAGGAACTGAAGTAGGTGTTTTAATGACTCTTGAATTTTATCTACTGTGACACATTACAGCCATCTAAACCAAAGAAAATGTTTCCAAACTCTGAGTCTCTAACAGGAAAATGGCTGTCTGAGCAGATACTCACCCTGAAAGGGTGGGGTGCCNTGGTCCTGCCCATATCTTAAAGAGAAAGCGCCTTCTGTGGACTGTTCTCCAGAGACCACCTTCTGGGCTGGGAAGTAGCTGGGCTTGAGCATGTACTCCTGGGTCTGGCCATGATGAATCATCACATTCTGGGAAGACAAGGGTGCCACTCTGGGAAGAAACAAAGAGAGGGGGAGAAAATAAGCGTGGGATTTTGAAAGCCAACTAAGAAGGCGAGAACAAAGAATTAAACATCGGAAGGAACACCCGTGCCACACAAGGCTCTTCTGTGCTGCCATTTATGGCACATAAGGAAGGAACTGCTGGTTTACAGGGGAACCATCCAGCATGTAAGGGACTCATCGTTTAGTCAAAATGGATAGTGAGAAATGGGTGATTACAGGTGGGTTTTATCAAAGGCCTTACAGTATAGCTACCATGAGCCTCATGCAAAACATGGGGCATCCATTTCTCAGAAAAGGCAAAAACGTCGACACATAAAAATAAATAGGAAGAACTAAAGCACAGGAGGACAGTGCAAGAAACCAGCTGTAAGTCACGAGAGCTGCTGTGGGACAGTGGGACATTCCAAATCGCCTAAATCTAGTGGGTTAGCTCATCTGACTCTCGATGCCTCAGTTTCCCATTCTGTAGCAGAGAATCTCTACCACACAAGGCCAAGAGAAAAGATTTTGTGTATAAAAATCTGAACACACTAAAACAGAAAAAAAAAATAAAATAAGCAGGGTATGGTGGTCATACCTTTATACCAGCATTTGGGAAGCAGAGATGGAGGCATCTTGAGTTTAAGGGAAACCTGGGCTATATGGTGAGATGCTAATTCAATATACATACACACATACAATACACATATATACATGCACGATTCCTTTTGAAATATCTACATATATCTACATATATATTTTATTAAAATGCTTCAGGGAGATATCTATTTAATTTTATGCTGAATCTCATAATTATATAAATACATAATAAATAATAAAATAATATAAAATAATAAATTAATTATAAAATAACTCAAGTTAAGTGCTTTATAACTACCAGTTCCTACAAATAACAAGAATGAATCATGCGTGAAGACCAATAATGAAAAATAGAAAAAAAGATACTGACTCGTTTTACTTATATTTATTTAGCATGCAATGGGTGTTTGTTTCCGTGTGTGTGTCTGTCTGTCTGTCTGTCTGAGCACACCAGAGGTGGGCAGCCAATGTCTTCTTGAATCTGTCTCCACCTAACTGAACCTGGACCTCACCAATTCAGCTAGGCTGGCTAGTCAACATCCAGGATCCTCCATTCTCTACCTTCCAAGTGCTGGGATTTACTGGCCTATGCTGCCACATTAGGCTCTTTACATCGCTGCTAAGGATCAGACACNGGTCCTTATACTCACAAGGCAAGAACTTTACTGCTTGAACCATCATCTCTCCATCACCTCCACTCATTTTCAAGCATTGTTACTGCATACCACCACTCACAGCAAACAGCCTTTGGAGGGGTACCTGCTCGCCAGTGTGGTCTGACTCCAAAGATGGGTCCCTAAAGTGACTACCCAAACNGTAGGAGAAATAACATTCAGCATAGAAGACAAATCATCATGTCACCAAAGCTCCACCATTAGGAGTCTTCATCAAAAACAGTCAAAGAACCTCACATAAGTTCACTCAAACTCATTCTGGTTGCNGCTAAGGAAGGAGTCACAGAATAGAACAAAGCATTCCCGAGAGATTATGGACCAGAAGTGGCTGAAGTAAGAGTGCTGGCACGTTGGCATTCACCACTTCAAACCCTGTGGTCTTGCAATGCCTAAACTTGTATCTGGATCTTCCCAGATGTGGTACCACACAGGGCACTCCCTTTGTCACCAGACTAATGACTGTATTAGCAAAAGCCGAAGGATTAGCACTGTNAACACTTCTATTTTGATGATGTAAGTGTTGTTTTGAACTTGAAGTATGCTCGGGGGCTGGAAACAGCTGGACAAATCTGGCGGTCACAAGTCTATTTTGCCAGTCTCCTCCCCAACTTGGAAGTGATTCTTTCTCTCTGAGCCATTCTGTCACCCTGCACAAAGACACAGACTAGCTCCTGTTTGGAACAGGAGGACCCAGAATTCCAGCAGACTTAGAGAGCCACTGGTCACTCCTGTCCTGGCCATCTCTAGAAAGGTAAGCCTGAGGGGAGGGGGGAGGCCTGCCTTCCGTGAGTAACTCTTGCCTCTGAACTGAAAACGCAATGGTAACAAGAAGTGAACTGCAGGTGTGTGTTCACAGGGCTCCTTCCTCTCCGGGCAACAGGTGAGACCCAAAGGAGAGAAGGCAAGCTGTGCCAAGTCGAGAACTTGACAACAGCCTTCAACCTTCTTCCGTCCAACCACTTCAGAAAAAAAAAATTTAATTGGTTTTTAATTATTCAAATTTCTTCTTGCCCCGTTTCCGGGATGGGGGTAGGCTGAGCTGTGAGAAGGAAACAGCAGGCTGGTCACATCATCGTAAACGTAATTTTCGAGGGGGCAAATTTTTGAAAAGAAAATTACAAAATCAAAATCATAGGGATTCTGGTTCAAAATAAAAGGGAGCACATCTAATCTCCTTTTCTCCATCCTTCCTCACAATTACAGGTAAAGGGAAGATTACAAATTCTAAAATACAGCCACACTGGTAGCTTCAAATATTTAATACTCTAAAGCCCCCCATTGTCCATCCACTGGAGGATCTTTCCATTTTATCCACACCACGAGATAATTCCTTAATCCTGTACATAAAAAACTAACATTTGGCATTGCTGGGGCGCTCAGGGGCCTCGGGTCCACCTTCCATTCCAATCATTAACACCCGTCCCATCCAGCTATCATAGTTTGGATTACCCACCAATAAATACTAAGAGGCATTAAAACAGATTTGTAAAAAAATAAAAAAATTAAAAAAACAGATTTGTAAGATAGTCAAGGTATAGAGAAAAATACTGACTGTTATACAAGCTGGGAGAAGCTATGCCTTCCATGGGTCAGGTGTGGAGGCCCACAGAGGCTATCTAGTGAGACCTTACTCAGGGTCAGAGAGTCTGAGCTTGCTTTACCCAGCAGGGCTGCAAAATGGGATGATTTGGCCACAGGAGTGTTTACCAGGTGTTTGGAAGGGTCTGCACTTGGCTGTGCAGTTGAGCTTTGATCTTGCAAGGGGGATGTCTTTTGCCTCTCCCCTTGGCATATTATAAAAAGCCCTTTTGAATAAAGTTCTAGGCGGCTAGGTATTGATCCAGGGCCCTCCTGAAGCTATCCTGTGTCTCTTTCTCCTCATCNTCTAGGTCTATCTTTCTACCTAATATTTCCTCATTCCTCTCTCCTCCACCCAAGAGCCCTTTGAAAGGTNGGAGCAGGTCGGAGCTGGACTCCCACAGACTCCCAGTCAGAGTGTTAACTCGAATCCACAAGAGTCTGTTAAAGGGTGTCAAGGATTTACTAAGATATAAAATGGGGGAGAAATACACTCACGGATACAGAACAAAGTAGCCATCATTGTCCTCCGTTCTGCCCTGGGGTGAATGGAACCAGCTGTATGGTCTTCAACCACCGAGAGAGAGA
>LZPO01087579.1:32891-61012 GCA_001675575.1 Neotoma lepida | reverse complement strand
TTTAATTTTATGTCAACTTGATACAGGTTAGAGTTATCTGAAAGGAGGGAACTTCAACTGAGAGAAGTCTCCATAATATCTGGATGTAAGAAATTTTCTTAATGATGAATGGGGGAGGGCCCAGTCTATTGTAGGTGGTGCCATCCTTAGACTTATGGTCCTGTGTTCTAGATGAACACAGGCTGAGCAAGCCATGGGGAGCGCGCCAGTAAGCATAAGTCCTTCTTGATCTCTGCATCAGCTCCTGCCCTTAGGTTCTAGCCCTGCTTGAGTATTTGTTTTAACTTGCATCAGGGATGGACTACGATGTAGAAATGTAAGCCAAATAAGTTCTTTCCTTGTCAACTTGCTTTAAGTAATAGTGTTTCAGCACAGCAATAGTGACCCAAACTAAGACAATAGGATATNTCTATTAAATAACAGATTATAATTATTCTACCATGAATAAAAGTAATATTTTCCTCTAGATAAAATGTATATCCCAAGTTTGATGANCAAACAAATGCACTGTTCTACTTCATAACATGAATTTAAGGTGTGGTCAAATATAGGAAAGAACTCATGCTTTTAATCACNGTATTATCTTCAGTTTTTCTCCTAGATCCAGGCCATTTCACATTCCAAGGCTTTTGCTGGGGAAGTCTGAAATGATTTTACACTCATGGTGAAAGAAATGGAGATTCTCTCCACTCTTGTTTCATTTTTCACAACCTTGAAAGAGTTGCTATAGTTACAAAGCCATGGAGCAACTTACAAAAATAAAATATGAGTCAGACATCAATAGACATATGACTGAACTGTCAGTCCTAATAGAATAGGCCTATTAAATTAAATTAAATTAAAAAACAGAAGAACCTTCTTCATTATTGTCATGAAATTTGGGGGCATTTGCAGTGTGGTAACTAGATAAAGAATCCTTATTAGAGTTTAATGGAATCTAGTAAGTTGATGTAACACTCACAACCTGAAGCATCTCAGAAACTGATATATAGTAGAGATTTAGTTGAGCATCATCAAAGAATTGATCTATATTTAAAATGAGGTCTACAGCTTATGCTCTGATATAAAATAAGCGATGCCCACAAAGACAGGAGAAAATTTCAGTACACAGGTGTGTCTAGACAGAAATGGGACTGAAGACTCCAATTANTTACCACAAGCCAAGAAACTCCCAGAAGCTGAGCAACCTGAGAGCAGGTCCTTTTCTGTCCTTTTCAGAAGGATCATAAATGGACTGATGTCTTCTTCAGATTCCAACCTCCTGGATGTCAAGACAATGTATTCATTTTGTTCAGAGTCACATAATCTGTGCTACTTTATTGCAGCAGTGAAGAATTGCATTTAATAGTCTGTTAAAGATTTTAAATGTAATTAATCACTTAGTNGAGATCATAGGTAGTTTCGCAAAGAAACCATACTAATAAAATTCACACAGTTCAGCAAACCCCTGCATGTATGAGGGAGNCAATAAATGCACTAGATTTCCTTAAATGTAGTTCACATAAATTCTCAGCTCTGACAGAAAATCACCATTTGCTCATTAGATTCCTATAGACTCAGGTAGAAAAGAAATATGTTCAAAATTTATCCCATTCACAGTATACCCTTCAGTTTAGTTTACTTTGATGTCTTTATAATGCAATCATCTAATCTATTTGGAATCCAGGCTTTCTTCTTCATTCAGCATAACAATGACAAATGATTTTTCTTTTGGAATAAGGTGATTCGTTCCTCATACTGTATATGATTCACAAATTGCTTTATTCAGGAGAGGGAAATGTGAGCTCATTTCCTGTCAAACAAAGTAAGTACACAAAAANAGGAAAAGAAAGAAAAAGAGAGATTTTAAATGNTTCCAACTCTCTATAGGAAATTTATGGCTCTGAAGTTGGTGTTATTATTAATGTAGAAAGGCAAAGGGCTACTGTTTATCTCATCTTTAGGACAGGCTAACAGTTTACACATTGAAATAAAAGTGACAATGTGTTCCACACTATTCTGTCTAGAGTAAATGTGAAAGGATTTAACAATAAATCATACTATTCTACATGAATCAAAATTNTATAGAGTAGTTATTTTGTTAAGCAAATTTTCTTGAGAATTAAACATCTACTATATCATACTTGGGTGTGCAGCATACTGAATGATAACATTCAATTTGAAGATGCATTACTATATGACATCAAAGAAAGNGTAGACAGCCAGACACTCTCCAAAATTAACATAATAAAAAGAATGNCTACAGTCGAGACACTTAAGAGTTTTACTAATGTAGTTAAATTCTATTTCTGTTTGGTAAGAGTAAAAGATTTTGAAGACTTTTATTGATCTTGTACATCTATTTCTGATATAAAAGTTTCTGAAAAAGATTCAACATAAAATAACAAAGGCTCTGTGGATGAAGACAGGAAGGCTAAGTGAGACTTGCCTATTCATATGACAAACAAAAAAAACAAAAAACAAATGAACAAATAAAAACAGGGTAAGAAAGTGTAATCTTCATTAGTCTTCTTAAATAAAAACCTGGAGTCAGATATTAGGGTGAAATCTGAAAGATCACAGAAACAGAGCAGCAGCTATAGGCACTTCTTACTTCTTTGAATCCTCAGAACCATTTGGGGGATCNTGTTTCTATGAATCCTCAGATTTAATGGGAGTGCAATACTGTCTCTACTTATCTTATCTTTCAGTCCCCAACTCACTGATGCTGGGATTAAAGGTGCATGCCACCACTGCCTGGCCTGTATGGTTAACTAGTGACTATCTCCACACTCAAAACACAAACAAAATATCATACATTTCCATTTTTGCCTAAAATAAAAAGTGAAGGTTTTAATNAACATAGAAAAGCTATATATAGNAAGTAGAATAACTATACAAATATATACAGGTAATAATTGCATTAATAATGTTTAGTCCATTAGCAATTAACAAATTCAGAGAAAATTCTCCAATATCTATTCTATCTTGATGAGTCCAAAGTGTTGTACCTAATTCACTTTCTATCCTAACTTGCATCACAAACCCAGAATTATCTTTTTGTGTCTCTCAACCTTATACACATTACACCTATTTTGTGTCTTTTCTGAATTTGTTAAAAAGGAAAACTATACCTATAAAGTATTCAACTACATCAGTGACCTGAGAAGGATATAATATTACCTTAGTAAACAGAAAGTGCAGAGCATATAACTTCCAAAAATAAGAAATGACAGAAACAGCTGTCTGTCATGATGGTCACTCAAGTTCCTCTGTAATGCTGGGACATCCATTTTCAACCTACAGGCCTAGAATATCTGACAGACTTATCTGTAAAGCAGGATTTTTGAAGGACTGTCCCACTTTGTCATGACAAAGTTGTGCAGTCACTTTGTTTTCTGTCATGCTTGTCCAATTGGGGCAGCATACTATCAGCAGTCGAGGCAAGGACACTTTCTTGCCCAGTGGCTAACTTTTGCCACAAAAAAAAGTAAATTCCGTATGGAGTTTCTTCAATGCCTATCATCTTCTCTGAAGTAGACTGGTGCTACCAGGAGCAGACATATCACATTGTCATAATATAAAATAACNTTATGTTATTAAAACATCTTAGATGTCATATTCTGTAGATCTCTGAAGCGTTTGAAGACCATTGGCCTATCTAAAATATACCTCTGTTTTGCCTTGAAAACATACCTAACATGACTAAAAGTTTGATTGTAATAGGTGAACAACTACTAACCTGCATTTCTTTATTATCCTAAATAGTTTGTAATAATAACTTTCAAGGACTAGAAATTTACGTTACATTGTTAGATGAACTGTATAGGTACAACATCTTGAACTAGAGTAGAATTGTATGTACAGTATGTTTTAACAAAAATAATCTTANATTTGTATCATTATACAAAACCATATCAATGTAAAATATTTAAAACTAATAATTGCTTTTTTGGTTTAAAAGTAGCTTCAATAATCTGCCATTTTTATCCTGTCATTTCTATAACATATATACAGTATAACAAAAATAATCTCAATTTTGTATCAATATACAAAAATCTGAGCCAATGAAAAATATTTAAAAATAGTAATTTCTTTTTAAAAGTAGATTCAGTAATCTACCTTTTAATCCTATTTCTATCTCTCCTTTTTCTTTTTAGAATGAGATCCTTGAATCTAATCTCCTTTGTTTAGCTTTTTTCCTGACCATTACCAAAAACAACTTGTAACCAACCACCCTAAACGTTTTGAAATATCCATTATCCACTAAATGACCCAAAACCACCCACCCCACATCTTGGAAATGTGAGTGTTGCATTTTTAAAATTATTTACTGCTGTCTAGGGTGTATGGTATCTTTAGAGGACCCTGAAAAAAAATTNGGATAATTATCAAGTCCTGGGAGAGCTAGCTATATCCTTTGGTGTCCAGTCTCTGTATAATGGGAAAGTGCAGGGCTTATCTTAAGTCCTGATAAAGTAGTCTGTGAAACTAGATCATCTCAGCCAGCCACCTTGAAATAGTCCTGAGCAGTTTGTATTCCAAAGCTGATCTTTAGCTGGTGTTTGTCAGCTTAGTGACATTACCATAGTCCAGATGAAATAATTGTTGTGGGGCCCCATCATTTTTTGGAGACTTCAGTGATTGCTGTTAGGAAAGTTTATCATTCACTGTAGAAAAATTAAATATCATTAATATCAAAACAGAAAGTTTAAATTTTAAGATAGTACTATACCTAAAGAAAAGTGTTAAAGAGTCAAAATAAATTTGAAGGGTAAGTGATTTGTGAAAATAATAGTCCCTNGATTTTGGTTTTCTTCTCTCCCATATCAAGTGGCTCTTCTGATATGAAACAGAGACTTTGAATTTTCTTTTAACAAGNTGCTTGGGAGAAGAAGAGAACCATGCTCCAACTCCAAAACTAGTTTTAATTTTTAATTGAACTGGGACTACTAAAAGACCATTTGCATTATGTGTCTGTAGAGAACAGTGGAAACAAACTTTTAGAAAGATTTATGAAATTTTATCCTGTTGGAAATGTGATATACCAATAGGCCAATTTACTCTTATTCTTGGGAAATTTCTCTACATGATTTGTCATTTTTCTTCAGATGTCACATTTGTCCAGTGGTCTTCAAATTCCTTATCTGGTTGCCTTCATTCTCCCGGAAAGACAAAAATAAATAACTCCTAACTTGGGAAGTTTCCCTTTTAGCAAGTTATATCTGATCAAATGAAAGGCATTTGTTAGTCTTATAAGTTAGTTTAGATTGAATGGTTTTATTGGTTGATGAACTATCACCTCTTTTAATCAAGAGGTCTCGCCTGTTCAAACCCAATCTTTATCAATTTTGATGGTATCCATAGCTTTTCTTTTCCTGGGGAAACAAAAGCAAAACCTTTTCCCCAACATAACACATATCATGTTTTCCATTCTGAGGTCAATACATCTTTAAAGTATACAGGTTAATTTATTTCAATAGATTTTTCTGTTATCCAATGTCTCTTCACAGCTGCTGTTTCTTTTCATTAGCATTTAGGAAATTTAAAGATAATACAGCATTATGCAACCTATCTCTGTGGTCTTTATTACCCCTTCCGGTTTATTCAGCATATCCTTTAGAGTTCGATTAGATCTTTCTATAACTGCTGGAGCCCTGTAGGATTGTGTAGTATACCTGTACATACAAAGAAATGTTTCATTTTATTAGAGACATATGTTGGAGCATTGTCAGTCTTAATTTTTGCAGGTATTCCTGTGATGGCTATAACGTTTAATAGATGTGTAATTATATAATCAGCCTTTTCAGAATTCAAAGCAGTTACCCATTGAAATCCTGAATATGTATCTATGGTGTGGAGTACATATTTTAATTTTCCAAGCTTTGCAAAATGAAACATCCATTTGCCAAATTTCATTTCTTTGAGTACCCTTTGGGTTAGTTCCTGCAGGTAGTACAGTTTGGTTATACAAGGGGCAAGTAGGGCATTTTCTTATTATTTCCTTGGCTTGTAGCCAAGTGAAGGAAAAATCCTTTTTCAAACCCTTGCTATTGACAATGTGTTTTTTTATGAATTTTTTTAGGCCTCCAGTACATGTCCAATTAAAAACTGATCAATTTCATCATTTCCTTGTGCTAGAGGACCTGGCAGATGCATGTGGGATCTGATATGTGTTATGTATATGGGATGATTTCTATTTCTGACTGGTTCCAGTAATTATATAAATAACAAAGTTAATCCTGACTCATCAGGAATAAGTTCAGTGGTTTCAATGTGTAAAACAACTNTTTCTGCATATTGAGAGTCAGTAACTATATTAAGAGGTTCTGTAATATCCATTAATACAAGAATAATAACATAATTCTGACTTTTGGACAGAATCATAATGGCTTTCAGCCAGTTTNCTTAAATTTCCTGATTTATTTGCATCAGTATAGAATGCAGGGGCTCCAGAAATTGGTATTCCCCACACAATGTGAGGAAGGATCCAGTTAGTTCTCTTGCTTTGGGGATATGTGTTGATAATCTCTCCCAAAGAATTACTTCAAGCTCTTTGCAAATGTTCATTTTCTGCCCATAAAGAGGAAATGCCAGAATTAATAAAAGGTACCACAATTTCTGCTGAGTCAATTCCTGTCAATTGATGAAGTCTTAATTTTCCTTTTCAAATCAACTCAGAAACCTTTTCCANGTATGTCTTCTATTNATTTTTTTGCTCTGCTTGTGTGTTAAAAATTTCCATTCTAAGATAATATCTTCCCTGTGCGCCNTAAAATCCCTGTAGCAGAATCTGTAGNGTGTAAAATAACCAGGATGCAATTAAGCTCCAGATCCAAATGATNCACATGTGCATCNTGTAATTTCNTTTCCACCAAAGCCAATTCTCTCTTAGCTTCAGCTGATAATTCTCTTGGACTATTTAAGTCCTTGTCAGTTTTTAAAGTTTGAAACAAATTACACAGTTCTTGAGTTGTTACTCCAATAGTGTGCTATAGATTGGCAATGTCTCACTGCAGTTTTTGAAAGTCATTAAGAGTCTGCAATTGATCTCTCCTAATTTGTACCTTTGGGGGTTGAATTTTTTATAAACCTATTTTATATCCTAAGTAATTAATAGAATCTGCTCTTTGTATTTTTCAGGAGCAATTTGTAATGCCCAACAAGGCAAATTTTTCTTTACTTCTTCAAACATTTTCTCAAAAGTATCTACATTTGAATCAGTAAGATATTGTCCATATAATGGCAAATTATAGATTGAGAAAACTGTATATGAATTGTTTCCAAAGGCTATCATACAAAATACTGGCACAGGGTGGGGCTGTTTAACATCCCTAGTGGCAGAACCTTTCATTGATATCTATTAACAGGCTGATAATTATCATAAGTAGGCACCATGATGGCAAATTTTTCTCTTTTATTATTTTATTATCCTTCCCTTGTAAAGGTATAGTGATGAAACATCTTTTAAATTGATGACTATAATAGACCATCTTTTAGGTAATAGGGAAGGCAGGGGGATTNCAGGATGTAAGGAGCCCATTGGCTGATTCACATTATTAATAGTTCTTAGATGTGTTACCATTTTCCATTTTCCAGGTTTCTTTTTAATAACAAATACAGGAGAATTCCAATGACTAGCCAGTTCCTCAATATGTTGAGAATTTAGTTGTTTTATATTCTAAAGCTTTTCTATCATCCAGAACAATATGGTTTTCTACAATAGTCATTAACCATGCTATAATTTTCTGGGAAAGAGTTTCCCCCATGATGACAGNAATGTTTGAACCAAGTTTGACATGGGAGTCAAAAAAAGACCCCCCAAGGTATTTCCAGACTGCAAAGGGTTACATTGTCTGTCCCTTGTTGATCTACATTCATTGGTCCAATGTCTGCCCTGGCCACACCTGCGGCATACTCCAGAAGGGAGGGATCTTTTGTTTGGATTATTCCTAGAAAAAACATTGTCGACTTCAGCTGTAAATAGAACGACAAAAATTCAGAAGCTAGATTAAATAATAATTGCATCTTTGGCTTTTGAAAATGTTAATTCACAATACAAAAGAGTAATTGGGCCTTTAAAGGCAAGATCAGCACCCACAGAGGAATGGATCCAAACAATAGTCAACATTGACTCTCATAACCATCATGATGCTTGGATAGGAGAGGTAATTTCCAGATGCTTGAAGAAAAATCAAAATGTCANGAGTTTTCATTGTGGCAAACAATGTCACCTAAAAAGTGGGCAGTGCTTACATTATATCTACAGAATACACACAAAGAAGACAAGTCCATGCTGTTTCTGAAAGAACTTTCCTCCTACCAAACCAAGTAATACAATGCCCACCAACTGATATTGTTAAAATCCACATGAGAATGTAGGCATAAGAGATATCATGTTGATTTTCATCTAAGATATTTTCTCTAACAATCTTAGTNCTGTTGAAATATTTCAATATATAAAATATGAAATGTNAACATGAAAGAGAAAAGCTAATATCATATGCACACTGGTCATCAATCTCATTGGGGTAGAATTTAAAAATTAAACTGTCATGCCCTTTAAAAAATTCTTTACACAAATGATTTTAACAATTGTATTTCCAAACTGGAAGCAACCATAAATCTATAAATAGTGAAATAGCTTAAAAAGAAGTACCATAGGTTTTATCCAAGAATGTCCTTAAACATATTATTTGTATGACTGAACCTCCAGTAATATGCAATAATGTGAATGACTGAGTCTTAAGTTATGCTGATTAGAATATAATAAAAAGTATTGAATATTCCAAATATTTCTGAATATANGTCTTTCTTTGAAATAAAACAAAACAAGGAAACAAACCAAATAAGAAAACAAAATGTGAGAATTGGAGAGTACTTGATTGCCATTTAAAAGATGTTCAGCATGTGGTATCAANTGATGTGTATGGTGAAGAATATTAAGCAACCTTATTTTAGTGGGAGTGTCCTACTCTTCATTGTATCAACATTCACACCCTCGTTCTTTAGTTGGATATGATTTGGCCCATGTGATTTGGTCCTAATTGGCTAATCTGCTCTAAATTTAGTCTCAACTGTGACAGTGCTGGTAAGTAGTGTCACTTTTAAGAGAAAGCCTATAATGAAGCTACTCTGTAATTGTAAGTAATCCCTTCTGAAGAAATTAAGGTTTTACTGAAACCTTTTAGTCCTTGAATCAGAATTATTGTCAGAGAGTAAGGCAACCTCCTTTTCACTCTGTCTGGTTTCCACTCGCACTATATGCTCTCTCCTAAATGCCCCACCCTTGAGGCCATTTGCTATGATGTGACATTACCAGGTTGCCATGAGCAGAGAACAAACAGTTGAAACTAGATCATGTGTCCTTTCAAAAAGATTGAGCAACAGAAAATAGCCCTGTATTTACGGTAGTATACAAGAGTTTGGTGAGTCACATTACTATTGATTTTAATCTATCTACTAGGCACATTACTATATAATTTAATCTATCTGTCTATCTATCTATCTATCATCTATCTATCTTTGTATCCTATCATCTATCTACACATATATGTATCATCTATCTATCTATCTATCTATCTATCTATCTATCTATCTTTGTATACTATCATCTATCTATCTATCATCTATCATCTATCTATCTACCTATCTACCTATATGTAAAATCTCTATCTATCTATCTATCTATCTATCTATCTATCTATCTATCTATCTATCTATCATTCTATCTATCTCTATCTATCATTTATTATGTATTTATAGAAAAAAAATCTGTGAAAATCTGTTGTTCCTTACAAACACTTGTGGTTCCAAAATTGTTCAAAAATAATTTTTCGAAGCTAAAAATGGAAGTGAAATAAATGTGTCACTTTCTCAGTTATGGCATGAGCCTTAGAATCATGACATCACAGTGATCTGTCACTCTGACTACTACAGAGTCCTCAGAACTCAGTGGTTGGTCTGTCAACTGCTGTGGTCATCTCTGGCGTTCAGTGCCAAGAAAGGAAAAGATAATTTCACATTCATTGAAAGTTCTCCATTCCAGGCTCCACTGTAAAGGTATTTTAATAATTAGTTTTGATTCTTATGATAGACTGATTTTATCAGGAAGTATTCTTTCTTGTTTCCTCCAGATCATGTGAACTAATTAACTCAGTAGTAGCTTTATGAAAAGCTACCCATATTAGCAATATTCACTATGAATCCCCTGAAAAATATAGTTAAACATGTCGAGGGAGATATGTTCTAGGCTATGCAGGAGAACAGTGTCTGTAAATCTACAAAACTATCTGTCCAAGTTATGAAAGATGTTTATTTTTTGCTCCTTCTAATTGTTTTACCTACTATGACCACAAAGTCTTGTTGGAAACTTGTCATTCTTCAACCAAAATTCTAAGAAGTCTGTGGTTTTCAGCAAATTATTATTGTTTCCAACATATATTGTGTTCTTTAGAATCTATTTCCCAATACTTTAACATTGATTCAGATTAGACAGGAATGACTTTCCAAACATGCCATTTACTTTTCAATTTGTTTATCATGAAACTGAGTTGATACTATATTTTAATATATCTTTATACCTGTCAGGACANNTACTTGACATGTTTGAGGACAACCCTTGGCTGTTGTCTCTCTTTGACTCTGATTCACAGGGATCATAATGCTAAGTAAAAGCTATGGTATTCCTGTTCATATTCCTTGAAAGATANAACAAATATCTTCAGCAGAGTAATCACTGAAAAATATATATATTGAATATTCAAACTGTATGAGCATGGCACAGTAAAGAAACACCTGAAAGAGCTGCTCCATAATTCAGGGAAGAATTTTATTGTGAGTAAGAGAGAATGTTCAGAGGCATCTGGAAGAGTTCAGAGCAGAGATAAAAAGAAACAGACTTGATGTGACCAAAACTGTCTGTAAGAGAAGGGAGAATAGTGAAAAAGAAGAGTAGAGATGGCTGGGGCAGGGGGAAAATACTTGAATTTCATAAAGAGAGCANGGGAAGTTCTAGAACATTTTGGAAAATTGCATAATGCAGAAGGAGATAGGGGTGGTTGTGAAGGGACAGAAAAGTAAGTGGGGGCTGTGGGATACATGGCAAGTACTTTTGAATAGAGACACAGGGAACCTGGAGGGCAGCATGGGTGGTTGATATCCTGATAGGAGCCAAAGGTCAATGGAAAGCCATAAGTGCCTTTTTCCAGAGGCAAGGGAAATGACTCNTTTTGTTGTTCAAAAATCATTTCACAAATTCTTGATGAATGCTATTTTTTGTTTTTTGTTTATTTGGATGGTTTTGTTTTGTTGTTTTCTAACCATCAGAGATCCTTCTGTCCATCTTGTGCTGGACAAAGACTGATNTTTCTGGATATATGTGCTCCCTGAGACCTGACTAGTTTAAATCATTAGGAAAAACCTNTTTTTTATATCCTACATATCTATTTATGTGAGCCTACAAAGGAATGGATTAATTATAGCATTTCAATACATAAATTACTTTCTGATTTGTTTTTATTTACCATACTCTAACAGATCAATCATTTAAAATCAGAATTATGCCAGAGAAAATCTTTATGAAGAACTTTACAGTTCGGTAGAGTTTTGCTATCTTAATTAGTACTGTATAATGACAAGTATCAGTAAAAGCACACAGTTTGCAGAAGGTACACCCAATTACTCTCAGCAAAATTAAATCATTTTAAAGACATGGGCATTCTAGTTTTACCTGATTTTTCTATGATCATTATTTGTCCAAGGCATACTANATATTTAATTATAAGATTTACAGAGTATATCCCAGGTTGTTTCAGTCACAATCCTTTGTGCCTCTAGGCTTTACTTCTTCTNAGCATGTATTTCTCCTCATAGTCTTCAAAGCTGTCTGACTTCCCTGTGCATGCAGCTTTCTGTCTCACTAAGGCACATTCATCTTTAAAGTCTCCTGTGATTCTTGCATCTGTTAGACTCTAAGGTTCACAGTGTTAATGATGTCTGCATGCTGCCATTATCACATGGACCTTGGATAGATTAAAAGAATTAGGAGTGGAGAGTCTTTGGGATAAATCTGAATTTCACATTTTGCACAAGCATTCCTCCTATTATTGCATACATATCATTACAGTTAGAGTTAGCAATGATATACATGTTGCTACTCCAATGGCCAATTTTCAGGAGTCACCTACTTTGGCCTTCATTTAATATTTTAATATTTGACATTGATCTTTCCTTCTTGTGAATCCCTCTAGTGTGTGAGTATTTCTTCTTCTCTCAAGAGGATGCCTTGCAATGTGTTTCCTACTTTTATTTTTACACCATTAATAATGTTGGTAAATTCCAATTCTTTTTTTAAAACTAACATATTCTTTATTATCAAATTTAAAAAATGATTTAAAATGAGATAGACTTACATCACTCACCCTTTTCCTTACTCTAGACCANTGGTTCTTAACCTGTGGGTAGTGACCNCCTTGGGGTTAGATATTGTAAGTCCTAATGTAATTATCTGATATGCAGATGAGAAGCTACTATCCNTAAACCAATCGGGGAAAACTGCAGGCATCAACTAGGTCCAGCTTGATGCTTCTGTGGATGGAAGTAAAATTGCTATGATTGAAGCCTTATACCTAGTGGTATTGTCACTTATAACCATGGAGGTATTTTTTGGGATCACATCTCCAGAAGGCAGCATTATAGCCTTCATATTATTTTGAAAGGTATGAAATATGAACTGACCTTATCAAGTAAATATTTTAAGTGTGTGTTCTCATAAATGTGTAAGTGGATTGGAGGTCAGGCATCAATAAAACAGTTCATTCAGTTTTTGGAGTAAACTTTCTGGTCATTAGTGAATAATATTGCTGAAGATCTACTTCACAAATGGTAAGAAGAATGAAGGGTGCAGGAAAGAGTTCCTCTCTACATTCTAGAGACAATCAACTGGGTCCATTTTCCTTTTGATCCTGAACAGTCACCCAAAGTTCCCAGCCTAGATACTGATGGTCAGTTAGTGGCTCACTGCAGCAAGAATGAAACAATTGAATGGCCTGGCTGTCTACCAACCTGTCCATCTTTCTTGTCATTTCTCCTCAGCTCCGCTTCATTCCACAGCTGGAAATCCTAACATTTTATTTTGAAATGATAGTAATAAACTCATTTGAAATAAATAAAAAGTACTGATCATTTACCACATAAGTGTAGTTTGTGAAAGTAAGATGGTTTTCTTAAAAGACAATATATTTGTTCCCCTCCTGTTGTGTTACAATATTAATTAAAATTATTTTGAGACTGTCATTTATATTATAGAAAGATTATCAAGCTTATAAGAGATAATTGTTATTATTTACATTTTAAAGGCAAATTAGCCCTTAACAGAAATATTGGAATTAGAAGTTTCCAGTTTAAGCATTTCTTCTGAATATAAATTATATATATATATATATATAAATAACCAAATTGAATATAATACATATGTGTGTGTATGTGCATGATTAGATGTCCTGATGGTGAAAAACAAATGGAAATATAGATGTTTCATATGTTTGAGACTATGTGTATATGTGTATTTATGTGTATATATGTGTATCTTGTAGTGAAGGTTACATGCTACGCTTGTATTTTGACTACATCATGTTCCATTAGATGGGGTGGGCAATATTTCTCTGTAGTATCATGTTAGTCTGTACATGCTTTGGATTTTAGAAAGCTTTATATGTAGAATTTTTGAATTAGGGGTTATACTTGTGAAATATTGTCTTTTGAATCTGATAGAGTGGAGTCATTATCTCAATTTTGTAACCACATATTAGCTCACCAGGCTCCAATGAAGAGTTCCATACCCAGGTTCATACAACAAATGACCCAAGTAAAACACAGTCCACCCCACAAAAAATACAAAAAAAAAAAAAAAAAAAAAAAAAAAAACATGGATATGGGAAGGAGAGCTTTCAGGAGAAAGCAGGGAAAGAAGATAGAGTGACATAAAATAATCAGAACACATTGTATATGTATGTGAAATTATCAGAGAACAAACTCCATATAAAAAGAATAAAGAAAGAATAAAACTCAATGCTCCCAAGAAGATTGTTTCTCAAGAACACTTTTGATATCATCAGAATGCTTAATAGGAAGACAAATTTTTAATCATTTGACTAGGCTATTGTAAAACAGAATACTCTTTGTGGTTAGTTGCATGAGATGCACTTTGTGGATTTACAAAAGGAGCAANTGTACTGAGCTCAGACTCTCCTGACTTGCTAGCACAGGAGGAGAAGGACAATGGAATATGAATTTTGTTAATTCAGGCAATATTTTTATCTTATTTATTCTGAAAATCTCNTTATATAATTAAGTAAAATATAANACATTTTACTAATTTTCTNGGTTTTGAAGTTATAGAAGTAAACAGACAGAAAGTTTAGCACTTAACTAAATAGAAGGGAGAAATATTGAAGCACATGACTTTCAAAAATGCTGTATCTTTAAAATACACAGTACGTCATTCTAAACACCTACCAATCAGAAAAAGGACCAGACTATGGCTAGTCTTGGCCATCAAAAAACATGAACCCTTACCTTCCCTCAGCAAAGCTTTGTTGAGNCACATCTACAATAGCATGAGCTCTGCCGGGATGATAGAAATGCTTGAGTCCTCTTCTGCTCTTGAGCAGGAAGAACTAGGTCTTATTACAAGTAATTCCAACTACAATGATACAAAACTAAGAGATTGCCTTGATTCTCTTTCTAGGTGTAAGAGAAAGTTTCAGATAAAATATGTCATCCCACTGAGTAACCTGNGGATAGGTGACTACGTGGACACAGCACACCCAACAGCTCTGCTTGAAGTAGATTCTCCTGTTCTGGCCNATGGAAAATTTTGTGTCCACCCTTCAGTAAGATCTATAGCTTGAACTTTTGTTCACAAGAGGCTGGCTGTGGAAATTGTGTGTCATCTTAATGCTGTCTAATTCACAGGGAAAAAAAATCAATGAATCAGAATGTTTACAAGAAAGAAACCATTTTAGTTGTATTGTATACAGGCTGCCAACTCAAGTTTTTTCCTCCCATCATGACCCTAGTTTGTCTACTTTCCACCACACATATTTCTTCATGTAAGTAGATCCCTTAGATTATTATCTGTGAGATTCATTAGGACTCTTCAAGAATCTTGGGGTAGAAATGAGGTACATTATGTTCTTGAAGGATGTGAACAGAAAAAAAAGTCTTACTCCATTCTTATTTTTCCCCAAAATGATCTTATTTTCTCTGGGTTTTGAAAGTATACAAATTGACCTTTCTCTAATAATATTGTATATTATAATCAAATTTTACAAGTATCTCCTACAATCCCAATTCAAATTCTTAAAAAACATACAGTATGTAACTGTACACATAAAATAGGTACTCATTGAAAACACAGGTTAGGTTCTTGAATGTTTGTGTAATTGAATATCATTNGTGTCTATAGTCAACACATGAGGACCAGTGTCAGCAGACCATCAGAGTCAGAGTGAATTTGTGGAGTGCAGGTAAAAGTCAAATTCACATTCATCTCTTTTGTGAGAGGATGTGATCATGATATACTGAAAATACCTTGAGTGCAATTGTTTGAATCTCAGGGATTGTGTAGCATACACCTGCTGTGGGCAAGCATACAGTAACATTCATCTTTCTTTTCCACATGAAGAATTCATCACTGTTAGCCCCCCCCCAATTTGAATTCTCCTCATTCCTGTGTTCAAACTTCTAGCCTCATCACAGAGTTGACTGAACTAACCTAAACACTTACAAGTTTTATAAACTTTCTAGGTTCTGTAAATTTACTCATTACCCAAGAAAAGCATTTCCATAGAAATCTTTGAAGATGAAGATCATATTAGGATACATTCTTTTCCCTTGTTAATATCCCTGGAGATTATCCATAGTTAGTGTTCAGTGTTTCATATTGAATATGAGAGGAAGTACTGTATTTAGGGATGTATGAAATGTTTCATGACAGCATTTCCTGTAAACATTTTTTTTATGAAGGAGAGAGATTTGTAAGTCATATTAGGACTAATTCACATTCAATTAAATATGTATCAGGTTTTTTCAACCATGCGTATTACTAAGTGCCTTTAAAGTTTCCTGCTATGTCACTTTTATAATTTGGTGATTAGATGATTATGTAGACAACAGTCTATGTACATGTGAAGGTTGGGAATCACAGGCATAATNAACCCTTCTGATGAAACTGGTTGTAGGCAGAATATAAAGTAGATAAGCANTTAATTGTAGAAACATGAAATATGCTGGTCTTTGGGCAAAAAAATCAGACAGAGTTGACTGAACTTCCACAAGAAGTTACAGATAATTTCCATGTGACTATGCAGCTCCAATCATGGATATAGAATCATGGGAAAAGGGAAAAGAAAAGTCTGTGCATGAATGTTCTTCACAGTATGATTCATTATTTTTAGAAAGTGGATATACCTCACATACTAAACTTATGAATGAAAACAATACCTGGCACAGGGTTTTGGTCAAGGGGAAAGAAAAATAGTAAATTGGGTAAGGTTTGGTCTTTGTTTTTGTTTTTGTTTTTAAGAAAGATTTTCCATTCATTTTACGTACCAATAGAAGATTCCCCTCTTCCCTTCTCNTACCCCCTCAGCCTCCCCTCCCTACTCCACCCGACTCCACTCCACAAGAAAGCCAGGCCTCCCATGAGGAGGCACATGAAGTAGAGGCAAGTTCAGGTCCCTCCCCCTGCCTCAAGGCTGCACAAGGTGTCCCATCNTAAGTAGTGGGCTCCAAAAAGTCCTCTCATGCACCAAGGATGGATTCTGATCCCACCACCAGGGGGCCCCCCAGGCAGATCAAACTACACTACTGTCTCACCCTGCAGAGGGCCCAGCCCAGTCCCATGCAGTCTCCGTAGCCATTGGTCCAACTTTCATGATTTCCCACTGGTTTGGTATGGTCATCTCTGCAGGGTTCCCCACCATAATCTTGATGCACTTGCTCATAGAATCCCTCTTCCATCTCCCTGACTGGACTCTTGGAGTTCTGCCTGCTGCCTGGCTGTGGATCTCTGCATCTGCTTCCATCAGTCACTTGAGATAAGCTCTGTGATGACAGTTAGGGTATTCATCTATCTGATCTCTGGGGCAAGTCAATTCAGTTCGGGAACCCTCTCCACTATTTCTAGTAGTCGAAGTAGGGGTCATCCTGGAGATTCCTGGGAACTTCCCTAGCACCTGTTTTCTCTCTATCCCCATGGTGTCTCCCTCAATCATGGTATCTCTTTCACTGCTGTCCCACTCCACCCCTGTTCTGGCTCAACCATCCCATTCCCTTATGTTCTCATCCTTCACCCCTACCCTCCATTGCCCACTCATTCCCAGTTTACTCAGGGAGATCTCATCTATTTCCCCTTCACAGGGTGATCCATGTGTCCCACTTTGGGTCTTCTTTGTTAGCTAGCTTCTCTGGAGTTATAGGTTGTAGTCTGGCTATCCCTTGCTTTACATCTAGTATCCACTTTTGAGTGAGTACATACCATGTTTGTCTTTCTGAGTCTGCATTATCTCACTCAAGGTAATATTTTCCAGTTCCATCCATTTGCCTGCAAATTTCATATGGTCATTGTTTTTCCTCTGCTGAGTAGTACTCCATTGTGTATATGGACCACATTTTCTTGATCCATTCTTCAGTTGAGGAGCATCTAGGTTGTTTCCAGGTTCTGGTTATTACAAATAATGTTGCTATGAACATAATTGAGCATATTTCCTTGTGGTATGGTTGAGCATTCCTTGGGTATGTGCCCAAGAGTGGTATAGCTGGGTCTTGAGGAAGATTGATTCCCAGTTTTCTGAGAAACCGACATTGATCTTCAAAGTGGCTATACAAGATTGCACTCCCACCAATAGTGGAGTAGTGTTCTCCTTGTGGACAGCCTTGTCTTCTTCCTGATTTTAGTGGAATCGCTGTGAATTTCTATTTAATTTGATGTTGGCTGTCGGCTTGCTGTAAATTGCCTTTATTAGGTTTAGGTATGTTCCTTGTATTCCTGATCTATCTAAGACTTTCATCATGAAGGGGTGTTGGATTTTGTCAAAAGCCTTTTCGTCAGCTAATGAGATGATCATGTGGCTTTTTTCTTTCAGTTTGTTTGTATGGTGTATTACATTGACAGATTTTCATATGTTGAACCATCCTTGCATCCCTGGGATAAAGCCTACTTGATCATGGTGGATAATTTTTTATGTGTTTTTGGATTCGGTTTGCCAATATTTTATTGAGTATTTTTGCATTGATGTTCATGAGGGAGATTGATCTGTAATTCTCTTTCTTTGTTGCATCTTTGTGTGGTTTAGGAATCAGAGTAACTGTAGCCTCATAGAAGGACTTTGGTAACTTTCTATTGTTAACTTTGTAACTGTTTCTATTCTGTGAAAAAATTTGAAGAGAATTGGTATTAGCTCTTCTCTGAAAATCTGGTATAATTCTGCCTTGAAACCTTCTGGTCCTGGGCTTTTTTTGGTTGGGAGATTTTTAATGACTGTTTCTATTTCCTTAGCAGTTATTGGTCTATTTAAATTGTTTATCTGGCCTTGATTTTACTTTGGTACGTGGTACCTATCCAGAAAATTGTCCATTTCTTTCAGATTTTCCAGTTTTGTGGAGTACAGTTTCTTGAAGTATGACCTGATGATTCTCTGGATTTTGTCATTGTCTATTATGTCTCCCTTTTCATTTCTAATTTTGTTAATTTGAATCTTCTCTCTCTGTCTTTTGGTTAATTTAGTTAGGGCTTGTTTATCTTGTTGATTTTCTCAAAGAACCTACTCTTTGTTTCATTGATTCTTTGTGTTATTCTCTTTGTTTCTATTTTATTGATTTCAGCTCTCAATTTGATTATTTCCTGGCATCTGTTNGTCCTGGGTGAGTTTGTTTCTTTTTGTTCTAGAGCTTTTATGTGTGCTGTTAAGTTACTAGTATGAGATTTCTCCAACTTCTTTATGTGGGCATTTAGTGCTATGAGTTTTCTTCTTAACATTGCTTTCATAGTGTCCCATAAGTTTGGGTATGTAGTACATTCATTTTCACTGAATTCTAGGAAGTCTTTAATTTCTTTCTTTGTTTCATCCTTTACCCATTGGTGGTTCATTTGAGCATTATTCAGTTTCCATGAGATTGTAGGCTTTCTGTAATTTTTCTTGTTGTTGAAATCTAACTTTAAGCCATGGTGGTCCAATAAAATACAGGAGGTTATTCCATTTCTTTTTGTTTGTTTGTTTGTTTGTTTGTTTGTTTGTTTGTTTTGAGACAGGGTTTCTCTGTGTAGCTTTGAGCCTTTCCTGGAACTCACTCGGTAGCCTAGGCTGGCCTTGAACTCACAGAGATCCGCCTGCCTCTGCCTCCCAAGTGCTGGGATTAAAGGCGTGNGCTACCACCACCTTTGTATCTGTTGAGATTTGCTTTGTGAATGAGTGTGTAGTTGATTTTAGAGACGGTCTCAGTCCATGGGGTACTGAGAAGAAGGTATATTCTTTTATGTTAGGGTGGAAATGTTCTGTAGATACCTATTAAGTCTATTTGAGTCATAACATCTGTTAGATCCCTTATTTCTATGTTAGGTTTCAATCTGACAAATCTGTTCAGTGGTGAGAATGGGGTGTTGAAGTCTCCTACTGTTAGTGTGTGGGGTTTGATGTGTAATTTAAGCTTTAGTAATGTTTCTTTTACATATGTGGGTGCCCTTTTATTTGGGGCATATGTTCAGAATTGAAACTTCTTGGTGGATCTTTCCTGTGATGAGTGTATAATGTCCTTCATGATCTCTTTTGATTGATTTTAGTTTGAAGTCTATTTGTCAGATATTAGGATAGCTACATCAGCTTGCTTCTTGAGTCCATTTGATTGGAAAGTCTTTTACCAGCCTTTTACTCTGAGGTANTGTCTTTCTTTGAAGTTTAGATGTGTTTCTTGTATGCAGAAGAAGGATGGATCCTGATTTCATATCCATTCTGTTAGNCTGTGTCTTTTTATAGGTGAATTTAGTCCATTGATATTAAGGGATATTAATGACCAGTGATTGTTAATTCCTGTTATCTTTTGGTGGTAGTGTGTGTGTATTTTCCTTCTTTGGGATTTACTGCTGTGGGGTTATCTATTGCTTGTGTTTTCATTAGTGTATCTGACTTCCTTAGGTAGGAATTTTCCTTCTAGTGCTTTCTGTAGGGCTGAATTTGTGGATAGGTATTGTTTAAATCTGGTTTTGTCTTGTTCACTCCATCTATGGTGATTGAAAATTTTGCTGGTTATAGTAGTCTGGGCTGGCATCCGTGNTCTCTTAGTGTCTGCATTACATCTGTCCAGGACCTTCTGGCTTTCAAAATCTCCATCAAGAAGTCAGGTNTTATTCTGATGGGTCTGCCTTTATAAGTCATTTGGCCTTTTTCCTTTGCAGCTCTTAATATTTTTTTCTTTATTCTGTATGCTTAGTGGTTTAATTATTATGTTGCGGGGGTACTTTTNGGGGGTCTAGTTTATTTGGTGTTCTGTAAGCTTCTTGCATTTTCATAGGTATTTTTTTCTTTAAGTTGGGAAAGTTTTCTTCTATGATTTTGTTAAATATATTTTCTGTGCCTT
Source organism: Neotoma lepida (assembly GCA_001675575.1). Classification (NCBI taxonomy): domain Eukaryota; kingdom Metazoa; phylum Chordata; class Mammalia; order Rodentia; family Cricetidae; genus Neotoma; species Neotoma lepida. The sequence continues at coordinate 40,396 of LZPO01087579.1, read as the reverse complement.
TGAGTTGATATTATTCTCCTCCTTCTATCCCTATTATTCTTATGTTTGGTCTTTTCATGGTGTCCTAAATTTCCTAGACATTTTGTGTTATAACATTTTTGGCTTTAGTGTTTTCTTTGATTGATGACTCTATTTCCTCCATTGCATCCTCTACACCTGAGATTCTCTCTTCCATCTCTTGTATTCTGTTGGTTATGCTTGTATCTGTAGTTCCTGTTCGTTTACTCAGATTTTCTATTTCCAGCATTCCCTCTGTTTGTGTCTTCTTCATTGTTTCTATTTCACTTTTCAGATCTTGAACTGTTTCCTTCACATGTTTAATTGCTTTTTCATGGTTTTATTGGCTTTCTTTAAGGGATTTATTGATTTCTTCTAATTTTTTGTTAGTCTTTTTCTCAATTTCTTTAAGGAAATTTTTCATTTCCTCTTTAAGGGAATTTTTCACTTCCTCTTTAAAGACCTCTACTATCTTCTGAAGTTATTTTTAAGGTCGCTTTCTTCTGCTTCTTCTACATTATGATGTTCAGGTCTTGTTGTTTCAAAGGGCTAGGTTCTGGTGATGTCATATTGCTCTTTATGTTGTAGTATGTATTTTTGNACTGGCATCTACCCATCTCTTCCTCCAATAGGTGCAAGAGGTGCCTGTGTTTGAGCAAGCTGCTGTTGGGCCAGTCTGTGCTTGCTGTGTCTGTGTCTAAGGGGGCCCTTCTTGGTCCAATGAGAGCTGATGGATTCTGTACCTCAGGGAGCCACCCTTGGACCAATGANAGCTATCAGATTCCATGGCTCAGGAAGCCACTGGGGTTGCAGTGGGTTGCGTATTGGGGGAGGGCATGGATCCTGTAGATTGCAGGGTTCCATGGGGGTTTTTGGTAGGGAGGCCCACCCACAGGAGTTTGCCTTGCTGGCCAGCTACTCAAGGTTTGGTCTTGGAATATGAAAAATATTCTTGAACAAAATGATGTTGTTGATTATAAGACACTGTGTATGTTTCAAATATCACTGAGGTCAAACTCATTCAACATATACTTTACAGTTTATAAAAAGTTAGTTAGTGGTCCATCGATCTTTAAGTCATATTTAGAGTATTATGTGATACAGTGAAACAGTAATGGGCTATTATTGATTAGCACCAGGAGAATTTATTTTATAATTCACANAAATGGAGGTCACATGTCTTACCTGCAGTTTAGTGTGAATATTGGCACCTTTCGATGTGAACACCACCTCAAGCTAAGAGGACACTCTAAACTTGAATCACCCTTCTGTACATATGAAACTAAAGCTTGGAGCAATTGTTGGCCCAGTCATGGTCTTGTGACATAGTGACAGTTAAGGTTTGAAATTCACAACCAGCCTCCACACTATAGTGAACTTCTTGTCAAGTACCATTTCCAGTGAAATAACAAGTCAATCAGAAGCCCAGTCATGTGGAGAATGTCACCTACACCTGAACCCTCATTGATGATAACTGTCTTATAATATATTTGCAAGGAATAGTCTTTTAAAATCTTAGCATAAATTTTTCAAGAGTCTATTTTTTTTTCATTTTTTACATTACAGTTCCATGGAACAGAATAATCGATGGTACTTTTTTATCTAAAGGTATTTTACTAGTATTCATAATTTAATTCTTTATTGGTTTAGGAATGGCAGTCCATGTTCCATTTTATGTATATACATATATATATATATATATATATATATACATACACACACACACAAACACATAATCTGATAGACTGTGTCCAAATGTACTGTGGATTAGATGTTCCCTGACTACTGCTTTAAATTCTCCTGTTAATATGTGTATTTTGTTTAATTTTAAGGAAGGTCTGCTTGCCATGCTCTTCATCTTCTCATCTTTAATCTCTATATTGAGGTAAATAGTACTCTCCAGACTTATTTTAAGTTCTCATCAATAGAAGTTATGCTATCATGCACACTAAAACCATACACTACTTCCTACTTTGAAGTCAAGAAGTTTCCTGCCCTTCCTTTGCAGACAATACATTTTGAGGACTGTGTAGGCGTCCAAATCTCACATCCTAGGGTAATGTGCTAGCTTACCATATCTTTGTTTCTGAAATATTTTTGAATATTCCCTAATATATAATACATATTTATGAACTGATAGTCCTACATTTAGAACTAACATGATATTGATAAAATATTAACAGTTATTAGCTCAAAGTAAGCTCCTAGCAAATTCATTACTGTATTGTGTGTTTTTATTACATTTGAGCAGATCCATTAAGGAATCCAAGAAGGGCTGCAGGAAGCACTTTGAACTGTAGATATTCACCAAGGAAATCTCAAGTTCTGTCAGTGTTTGTGAATATAAAACCAAAATTGCTAGAAGAAAGACAGGCAGTTTATAGAGCAATGGAAGACAGGGACATAAGGAGAGGGGGGAGGGGGGAGTTTGAGAATTTATACAGCAATTTGTGTAAAAAATATATATATGTGTGTACATGTCTTTCATATGCAATATGTAGAGAGCAACATGAAGGAAGATTAATCCATATTAGCTACAGTGCCAAAACAAAAGAAATAATTTTTGATTAAATGACTAGAAATTGAGTCACTTAGTTCCAACAACATACATTTCCAAGCTAAGAATTCCTACTTGAATTAAATTGTTTTTTCCAGTCCTTATTGTTTACATATAGACTTATGTGTTGTTTCTACTGTTCCTTATTTATTTTAAAATGTTTCAACTAATAATTAATAATTCTAATCATATATAATTATCATAAACAAATTTTAAGCAAAATAATATTAATAATTATATTTACTCTTCATATTCACCTGTCTGGTCATATTTTGCCACTTTATATCTGTCCCCTGCTTCTTCTCTTTGTCTCTCACTGTGCATTCTCTCACCTGCTTTTGAAGAACAGCTACATAACCATGGTTCTTTATTCTAATATCCATGTGAATCTCATAGGCATAAGGATAGCCTTTAGTGTAACTTCTCTTTACAATTCATCTTTAGAAATTTAATGTGTGTGAGAGAGAAAGAGACAGAGACAGAGAGACAGAGGCCTCATGTGTGTGTATAATGCTTAGGATAAATTTCATGACCTTATATATACTAGAAAGTTGTTCTGTCATTGAGTTACATCCATATGTATTAAAATAATTGTTTTTCTAATTCTTCTATTATTGTTCCACTACTGGATTCACTGAACATCAGCAATGTAGCTATTATGTGGAATTCTGAGCATTGAAAAAACCTTTCCTACTGTAAAAACAGGGTAGAATCTAGCTGAAAAGACCACCATGTTTCTGACTTTTATAAATGCTAATGGGTATAATACACATTTAGAGTCAATATTCTAGCATGTAGCTGTTGAAATTGAACTAGAGTAATCAAGATGTGTATGATGAAGATAGTTTAGATTGTGTAGCAATTTGTTCTGTGTACTTGGACCCTATTATACAAAACAGTACTTAAGGAGAAAAGTGTTGTGTAAAAGTAATTTCCAGCCTGTAACCTAAATCATGAGAACACTGTAGCTAGCTTTGCTGGACTAGATGTGTCTTCAGGAGAGAGAAGAGCAGAATGTCCAGTAGGGAAATGTTCTCTTGCCCTGCTTGCTTGATTTCATCTGTGACAAAGTTCAGTATTTTACATGAGAAATTTCCCTGATATCTTAAAACACCATTGTAAATGAAACCTAATTACTTTAAAATAAAAATCTCTACCAATTTCATCAAAGATTCTCTTGCTTTTATATTTTATTCTACAACAATTTCTGGTATCCTTTTGTGTAATATAGATGATTAGCAATAGATATATTTCATCCTTTCTTCATGTGGCAATGTGTTTATTTCCCTTTTATTCTTGAAGAGATGTTCTCAGAACATAGAACCTTCTTCTGACTTTTTAGCAAACATCATCCATCATTTTTCTTTCTCCATGTTTTCCAGTGAACAGTCAGCAATGATCTTTAACACATATTTTTATCCACTTCTTTGATGGTTTTCTATGATTTTCTATTCATAATTTGGCCATTTGAGTTTTGACAATTCTTTGAATCATCTGTGTATTTCACTACACTTAAACCTGTAATTTTTTTTTCTTTGGACAAATTAGGGAAAATGTTTACATATTCTTACATTAGGACTATTTTTCTTCCTCATTTTTTTTCCTTTTTTCTTATTAAACTTCTTAGGATTGAACATAGATTCCTCAGACTGCTTATCTTTTTAAATACATAGATACAGATTATTTCTGAAATTATCAGATAATTTTATACAAGTATACAAATCAACTACAAACTCACCTGCATCACTCCTAAGATACCTCCCAAATCCCTTACTACCTTCATGTCCCTCCCACTCTGTCTCTCTCTCTCTCTTTTATGGACTTCAATTACACATGTATAAAATATTGACTTTTTTTTACTTAAGCTTATGTAGATAATAATTAACTGTGCTGTCCTCATGAGTCAATGGCTATGTCTTGCCTGGAAGACAGCATTTCACTCCATGCCTAGGTGGTTTTAAATCTGTTCTGAAATTCATACCTTGTTAGTGATATCAGTCATTTTATTTAAACAGATAACTGCTTTTCATTTAGTTTCTTTAATGTAAAATTTCAATATTTTCATGATTTCTATTTCTGTCTGAGGCTATAGTTATTTTTTACTTTAAACATAATTTCTTTATACCACTGAGCATAATTATAAAAATATGTTATTCCTCACATTTTCAACATGTGATCTATTGTGATGTTATTCTTCACTCTTGAGAATTATTTACATATTCCTGGTTTGTTATGTATTGAGTAATATTTTAACATATACAGCAAAACTCTCAATTATATTTTCATTTTTAATTCTCTATTTAACCTTATTTCTTAGAAATGTTTCGTTTAAAAGGACTCTGTCTCTTAAGTATGTATTTTTTTATAAACAGAATAACCATCAGGAAGAAATAAACACATGCTGGCAATCATTATTTAGTTCTTAATATGTTCTAAATGTTTTGAAAATACAATATCTTACAATGATGTGAATTAAAACATTATTAGCCTATCACACGTATTTGGTTCGGTAAATATATTTGACTTTTAAAATTATTGAGAAGAGTTTTCACACATTCAACAAAATATCAGAAGCTTTTGTTATCATTAAATGTATTACCCCCCTCTATCTATCTATCTATCTATCTATCTATCTATCTGTCTGTCTGTCTGTCTGTCTGTCTGTCTGTCTGTCTATCTATCTATCTATCTATCTATCTATCTATCTATATATCTATCTATCTATCTATCATCTATGTATCTACCTATCTATCTATATATTTACATATACATCATATGTATGTATATGTATGTGTGTGTGGTGTTCTAATGTGTGCACGTGTGTTAAAGTGTCCATGTTGAGTTAAGAAGAAATCTTGCAGGAGTTGGTTGTCTAGTTCCTTCCATCATGAATGTTTTGTGAGCCCTGTTCTATCTTTCTGGCCAGAGACGATTAACTCCACATTCTAAGCAAAAACACATTGGCCCCTTCCTAGTGCGTTAGTACCACAGGATCAGAGCTCTGCTTTCAGATTTTCAGATTTTCCATAATTCTTAACCTATAATTAGTAAGATGTGAAATCTGTGAGTATAAGATGTTCTTGTTCATAAAATCCAATTAACCTGTCATTCTACAGTAGGGTCTGGTATCAGTCTTCAGCACTGCACACATACTTATTTTCAATGTAGTCAGTTATACCTAGCAGTTAAAGGATGATAAATAAAAATGCCTTTGAAGAGGTGGCTTATGAAGTGGTTTCTTTTTGCCTTGCTTCAATGTTGTTGTTAAAGATATGGAGAGGGCATTTGTCCTGTTTCTCTCCTTTAAAGGAAGGACAGTTTCCTAGAGTCTTACAACCTTTATTGCAGATACATATGATATTACAGAAACCATATGCATAAAACTATACCTATGTATTGATTGACATATTCTATGATGATGATTTCGAATTCTGATATATCAGTGGTATCAACTCAGATTCCTATCAATTGGTTTCGTGCTATTTTCTACAGATTGTCTTCCTGGAACTCGGGAGCAGACTCTAAATGTGAGAGGCAGTAAAGAGGTGATACTATAAGCACCTTGTTTTTTCTTAAGAGTATTAAGAGATAGGGTTTCCTAGATCTATTACCTCAACAGGATTCTACAGTGAATATCATCTATTTACAAAGCCTGATATGGAGTAAGTGCTCATCCATATTGGTATTTCAAAAAGAAAGAAAGAAAAAAGAAAAGAAAGAGAGAAAGAAGAAAAGAAAGGGAAGGAAGGAAGCCAGAAAAAAAAAATGCCGCCAGTTCTTATCATGATTTTCCTAGACCTGCACACATGCTGTGCATTTAAATAAAGCTGTAACATGAGAGAAGCAGAGCTGGCATGGAAGGAAAGGCATCAGCCCTCTTTTGAACCCTCCCCTCCACAGTTAAAGAAAATTCAAAACACTGAGCTCCAGGACCTATGGTTCCTTAGTCTCCCTTTATCATAAACAACCAGTTACCTGCTGTGTTTGAGTACCCAGTGCACAAGTACTTAAATATAAGATAAATATGTTAGACTGACAGTCTTTCCAGGGTTGTGGCATATAAAGGGAAGAAAACAAGATATTTATTCTACATTAGAGTTGTCATTATGGATATAGATTATAAGTGATGATTAGACAATAAATAATTGTGTAATCATGTGCTTTCAAGTTATTTTAACGCATTTTTTCTCTGCACTTTTTATAACCTTTACATGTAACAACAGCAGACTTGGAGACAGTCTGCTCTGGAAACAGAGAAAAAGTTACTACCTATGATAGGAATGCTTGTAATTTACTTTCATGTTACTCTGAATTAAAATTGAGTTTTGTTTTTGAGATCCACATATGTGTAAATGTGCATACAAATATATACAGAAGATACTTGATCATGACAAATTTAGAAAACATTTTATAATCTCCTTTTGGAAACAAAGGCATTAAAGATATAATGAGAGTCTTTTTAAATTTTTATTCATTTATTTATTTCTTTATTATTAAAAAGATCTTCCATTCCTTTTACATATCAGCCTCAGATGCCCCTCTCCTCCCTCCTCCCGCCACGCCAGCTCTCCCATGGAGAGTCTCTGGAGCCTGGCACTCTCAGCCAAGGCAGGACAAGACCCTCTCCCCTGCGCCAAGACTGCTCCAGGTGTCCCACCACGGGCACTGGGCTCCAAAAAGTCAGCCCCTGCACCAGGGACGGATCCCTATCCCACTGCCTGGGGGCCCTCATATACTGCCACCGTGGAGCCCTTATCCAGTGACTGATGGAGACAGATGTGGAGATCCATTGCTGGGCATCAGGCAGAGCTCCAGGAGCCCAATCGATGGGAGACAGGGGGCCTTCTATGAGCACGGAATTACAAGATCATGATGGGAGGGTATACAGAGATGGCCAGCCAAACTAGTGGAGATGCATGAACTATGGACCCATAGCTGAGAAGCCCCCATG
>LZPO01087578.1:46805-79710 GCA_001675575.1 Neotoma lepida | reverse complement strand
TTTAGCAGATACCATTTGTTTCTCTTGTTGCCCTATGTGAAACTTGTCTGAGAGTTTCCCAAGGATACAAGCCTATGCAAAACGTGGTTTGGGAAACCTGGGATACTGTGGTACCTGATGAATCGAGAAATTTGCACTTGGCATTGTATTTTTGGAAGCTTCTTTCAGGTTGTTTTGAACATATGGAAATCAGCTGGCTAAAGTGTAAATATGGAGAAAAATAAAAATGCCCTTGGCAAAGGGAAAATGCTTCAGTCCTTAGAGGCTGGATCCTCCCGCAGCTGTGAAAGGCTAGATTCATTCTTAAGGTGCCTCTGAGTCTTCATTCAATGAACACATGTGAACCCACACTCCTGCACCTTGACACATGCCCTCATGTATAGGGTTTAGGAGAGCTGTTTGTTTTTACTTCCTTCATCCAGGCTTCAGTGAAGGCACAGCCAAGATGAAATCTTTTCTCTAACNTTTAAGACACACCGATATGGGTTTCATTTCTTTCATGTACATGAAGGCTGAATGTTAACATATGATTATTCCCCACCAAGCCGTAAAGCACAAGCTGGTTTGAGAAATCCAGAGAGTCAAAGAGCAATAATGTTTTAACACTTACATAAAACTGCCTTTTGTTTAATAGGAATAAGTAATGTTCCCATCATAATAATGCCAACTCTGTGCACACAGAACTGTGGCCTCTAATGAGGTGGGATTTCTGGATGTGAGGCAAGTGCAGTAGCCCGCAGAGTGCCACAGTTCTGATCTAATGTTCTACTAAATAAAATTNCAGAGGAGAATACCATATAATTAAACTAATTTTCTCATGATTCATAAAGTTATAGATGGACAGTGTTTGAAATTAGGGACAGGGAGTACAAATTTTCAAAATAGAATTACAGTAGTCATCAGAGCTCCTGAATTAAAAATAAATAAATAAAAAACTACGGAAAAATAAAACAAGAAAAAAAAATCTTCCTTATTCTTGCTTCATACCTACNCAACACTTTTCATGTTCCTGTAGGTTTCTCAAATTATGGAATTGTGTGTCTCTATTTCAGTCAGTTTTCTGTTACTATCAACCTATAAAGCATAGAACATTATTATGAATCATCATTTTAGAGATTTATGATAAGTTTCTTACACCTGGATAAACCTCTCCACTGACACAGCAATCCAAATTAGACCGAATTAGGAAAGGTCAGGTTTAATGGGCAAGCATTCCTGCATGATTCCCAGGCCCCTCAGAGAGACCAGGATGAGAGACCAGAGGAACCATGGATCTATTTTCCTGGGATGCTGCTTAAATACCCAGAGNGATTGGTCTTGATCCTCTCTGGGGAGGAGCGTGTTTCGTGGCTTTGAAGGGGCAAGTTCAGCAGTGTGCGGCCCAGTGCTGGGCTGCTGCACAGGCTGCACATGGGCCAAGAGTCCGGGCAGTTTTACATGTGGGTGACACTGGGGCAGAGCCTGAACCATGCAGGAATAGGGCACCAGGCTGGAGTATGTCCCGGTGGCTATGTCCAGAAGTAGATGCATGGGCTAGGAAGCAGCACCACCAGTGGCCAGCGGGCAGACATTGTGTGGCAGACAGGGGCTGTCTACTCAGAGCAGGATGCCAGGGGCTGAGGTGGAGCTCCCACCAAACAATTTCAGTCGTAAGTAAGTGGACCCATGGCTTTTATGCTTGTGGCAAAGATATCAAATGGTAATCCCATGGAGGCTTACTTTATGGCCAGAAAGCATACAAGGAAAATTGAAGGAATGAGCAAGAGACTCACGATGCCAATAAAAGACAAGACTCCAGTGACCTAAAGGACCCCCCTTCAACTTCATCTTTTAAAGGTTCTACCACCTTACTATAGCACCATCTGGGACAAAAACATTAGCATGAACCTACAAACCACAGCAGTGGTTATTGATACCTTATGCTGGCCTTTTAAATTTGCTGGTTTTTGTAAAATTATGATAGTCCAATATACATTTCTATAATCAATATGCTGAACATTGGTTCTCTCCTGAAATTATCTTCAAGAGCTATCTAACTGCCCTCCCCTTTTATTGGTATTTGTGTCTAGTTTTCCAGGATTAAGGTGTTAAATCCTCTGTGTTGACCCATAGATTGCCTTCATTCTACCCTAGATCTGTCCTGNCAGAATGAGCTTGAGTCCCCCTCATTTATCCCATCCATCCTACAGTCTCTCTTGATACCCTATGCCCTCAGAAGTCTCTGCTTTGCATGTTCTCTTGAATTCTCTATGACCTTTCTACAAATATATATCAAGAATCACCCAAACCAAATTCAAAACNAATGAGTGACAATAGAATTGGAACACACTGTATAACCAGAGAATTGTTATACTAGAGAAAGCACTATGAGAATCAGCCTAAGCCTCAAACTACCAATATCAGCCAACACCAACTAAATAGGTGATGTGTTGACTCTTACTAACTAGTAAGTAAGGTTTTTCACAGTCTATTCAGCAAGTTAAACTGTTTTCATTCAACTATTTCTTGTATAATTGAAATCCTTTTCTTGTTGACAAGCTTGTCTAAAATCTTAGGTCATATCTGATTTTAGGTTTCTTCCTATATAAAGCTTTTTGTGTGAGAGAATGGTATGTCTGTATTAACCAACATNTTCACCAGCTCTGGGAGTGAGAATTTAACATACATCCAACCCTTACTTGGGACAAGGTTTCTGTGAAAGGTTGTTGAACAGAGATAGGGAGGGGAAGACACGAAGAGGTATTGGNACTCAGTGCTGTTCNGGCCTGCATGGTTTATTACATGGGTCTGTCAAAGTAAGAAAGCCANAAGGCTGAGGGAGNGAAAACTTGTGCTATATTTCTCAGGGCATTAGAATGAAAAACACTGAGACAATTGAACACTTTACAGTTTTTGAAGTGCTGTAATTGATGATTGGTAAAGTACATAATTTCCACTTTCCTCATAAAAAGTAGAAGGGCTCAGAACTAGCTTTCTAAATCATTGATCAATCCTTTTGTTTGATACAGAGTTTCATCACAGCAAATTGGCCAGGGCTCACTAATTACTTGATTTGTTGAGATTCACAAAACGCTTAGATTCTCAACTACTCCCAGATTGCCACCTCATCTAGCTCTAACTGCAGGAAAGCATTACTTGTGCTTATGTGAAAACAAATAATGTTGATTGTAAGGGCCATTCTTTTCTGCATTGATGACTGACCATCAGGAGTTCCTAAGAGAGCTTCCACAAAGGCAGTTTGGATGTGCATGCTGGGAGGTTTTTCTCTACCTTAGAGACCCAGTTTTGAGTGCTAAGCTTGTTGAGGGGATAATGCAAATTGATATGCTCACAAAAGACCTCCTGATTTGGGTCCCGGTGTAAGTTTAGCCATTTGAAAGAAACAGGCTGCTCTTTTCTGAATCCCCTTNTTGCTTGCCATTTCTCATACACCTACCAGATCTTCTCATACTAATTCTCATCTCATGTTCACAGCCTGTTGTTGTCTCATTGTCTGAAACTGAAAATAAACACAGCCGCCAGCAATGCTGTCTATACAATATGCTCTCCCACTGCAAGACTCCCACAGAGCAGATGAGTGTTTATACATGTGAGAGTTCACTTTCCACAGGGTGTTGTGAATATTTGCCAAGGCTATCACTACTTGGGAATTTTTCACATTTGATTGTAAATTGTTTTTTATTCTCTCATACATATTTTTATTTATCAAAANTTAATTCCTATATAATAAAATAAATATTGAAATGTTTTTGACAAACTTNTTTACTTTATATATCCATGAAGTTTAAAACCATGAAATGATTGTACCAAACAAGACATAGACTATATCCATCTCCCAAAAGGGTCCTTTGAGTCCCTTTTAATATGCTTAATATTTCTTTCCTCAACTCACTTCCTGCCCAGGAATACCCAGGTATGCTCACTATAATATCACCATAGCTTGGTCTGNCTATTGTTAGTCCTCATATAAATAGATCTGTGCAATATGTTGTCTTCTGTGTTTGGGTTTGTTCTCTAATCATAACATTTTGATTTGTCCATGTTGGGTGTATAAGAAGTTATGTTCCATTTTACTGCATGGTACTGTTGCATTATGTGATAATACCACAGTTTGCCAATTCATTCTTTATTGGTGGGTATTCTAATTGTTCACAGTTAGGGGCTATTATGGCTAAAGTTGTTGTAAATGTTCACATAAAGATGTTCAAATGCAAATCATGTTTTCATTTCTGTTGTATTTACTAAGCAGGTGAACACTGGGTCATTTGTTATGTATTAATATTCAGCTTATATGAAACAGCTGACCAAGAATGGAGAAGACTGATTAAATACATTATAATATTTTTTGACAGCAGAATGGCTGTAGAGAGCTGTAATATACAATCAAACATTGGAAGAAATTTTATTATTCCCACCATAAAGAAATTAACTTTGACGAGATGCACATTTTTACTCACATCTGAATATTAACAACCCCATACATTGTGTTGAAACATTATGTAGTTAAAATGTAACATACATGGCAGGGTAGTGCAGGATTTCACACTTCTACCAACAGTGATAATTGATGACATGCTTTTTTTTTTCCTGTCAGTATCAACCCAAATCTGGCATTTTCACCAGATTCATGTTTTTCCTTATAATCAATCTAACATGTAGACCCCTGTTTTATTGTGGGACTGATTTGTATTTCCTTGATGACTGATGATATAAATTTAGTACTTCCTGTGTTTTCTTGACAATTTTTGTTTTACTCTACTTTTGTGACTTGTCTGTTTAAAACTATTTGTATGTTTTTGTCCATAATTTTAAATTATGTATTTTTTTATTTATAATGGTTCTTTACGTATTTTGGGTATGTCTTTTGTTAGATTTTACTTTATAAATGAAATAATTTCTCTGACTATTTTCTTCTGTATGAATATCTTATTCTAGAACAAAGTTCTGAACAGATTGTCTTATCCTTCATAAAATAATTTTTGATATTTTCTTCAAAGCAACTAATCATGTAAGTTTATTGATCTATGTAGCTTAGATTCTAATGGCTCGCTCAGGGGAGAGGGTGAGAAGGTGCAATATCAATGACTCAGACATCTGAAATCCATCGAAAGCAAATAACGAACTCAATTCAATAACAAGGAAGGCTTTATGTGGTGATATTTTATTTGTCTTCCCTAATAAAATTTATCTGAGGGTCAGAGGAAAAACGGGGCTGCCAGCCACTAATAGAAAAACAATAGCCATNCAAGTTAGCACACACCCTTAATCCATTTGGTTCTCTGTGACTCCAAGGTCACATGGGGAACTAGCAGTAGGAGGTGGTGGCACACGCCTTTAATCCCAGCATCAACCTTAGAGTTCTGAAGATCCATGCAGACAAGACAGGAAGTGATGTAGCTTGGGAGGAAAAAGCCAGGTTAGACCGGAAGGCTTGCTCTTTCCTCCGCTTCAATCTTGGGAAGTAGAGGCAGCGTTGGTGAGTGGTGGCTTGCTCCTAATTCCTCTGATCTCTGTCAGATTTTCACCCTTATTTCTTGTTCCGCGTGTTTATTAATAAGACTGGTTAGAAGTTCTTCTTACAGCTTTATATACCCTCCTCCCAGCACCCAGTCTGTGTGATCATCTCTCATCAGCTGGGCCCAATCAGGACTTCTGACAGCGACTGTTGCTGGGTCCTCAGGCAGATTCTGCATAATCAGGAACTCTGACAGCAACTAAGAACTCTGACAGCGACCAGAACCTCTGACAGCTCCTGTTGCTAGGCCCTCAGGCAGACCCCAGGTTGGCTCTTAAGGAGTATGTACATTATGTGTGTGCCTTGGCAACTGGTCTGAGCCAATTTCCTCGACCTTATGGGTCTGCCCTACTACAGATCTAAATTATTTTTACATGAGCAATCTTTTAATAAAATTACAATGAGTGAAGATGAGATATAACCATAGAAAACAAAAATGTCACATATGAAGGGGGAGAATATTTTCACAGCAAATGTAATGGTTCATGGGAAAAGTGAGTAACTATAGGAAATAAGATGTACAATACTGAACATGCTGAAGAACTTCTAGAAGCAAGCATCTAGGCATGCACATGGTCTTGGTTGGAGGTGTAATCTATTTTTTTCCTTTTTTTATTTAAATGTTTTAATTCATTTTACATACTAACCACAGATACCCTCTCATCTCTTCTTCTGCTGCCCCCTAGCTTCTCTCCTGACCCATCCCCATTCCCTCCTCCAAAAGGGTAAGGCCTCCCATGGTGAGTCAGTAAAGCCTGGTACATTCAGTTGAGTCAGGACTGAGACCCTCCCCCANGCATCAATGCTGAACAAGGTGTAATGGGATCCAGAAAGCCAGGTCATGCACCAGGGATGGACCCTGATTTCACTGCCAGGGGTTCCACAAAAAGACCAAGCTACAGAACTGTCTCCTGTATGCAGAGGGCCTAGTTCAGTTTCATGCAGGTTCCACAGCTATGAGTCTAAAGTTTGTGAGTTCCTATGAGCTTGGTTCAGTTGTCTCTGTAGGTTTCCCCATCATGATCTTGATACCCCTTATTCATATAATCCCTTTCCCTCTCTTCTACTGGACTCCCAGAGCTCGGCCTGGTGCTTGGTTGTGGATCTCTGCATTCTGCTTCCATCAATTACTGCATGAAGGCTCTATGAGGACAGTTAGGGTATTCACCAATCTGATTACTGGGGTAGGACAGTTTAGGCACACTCTCCACTATTGCTAGTAGTCTAACATGGGGTCATCCTTGTGAATTCCTGGGAATTTCCCAAGCACCAGGTTTCTCACTTGTGGAGGTCCACAAAGGCTCCTAGTGAGATCTGAGCTTGCTTTACACAGCAGCGCTGCATTAGAGGATTGCTTGTTCACATGCGTGGTTACCAGGTGTTTGGAAGGGTCTGCACTTGGATGTTCTAGGGGGATGTATTTTTCTCCACTCTTTGGCATTCTTTTAAAAAGCCCTTTAGAAGAAACAAAGGGGGTGGTGGGTTTTGATCCAGGCCCTCCCGAGGCTATCCTGTGTTTCTATCTGTCTCTCTCCCTCTATCTTTTTATCTGAATATTTCTCACTTCTCCCTACTCAAGAGTACCCTGGGGGAAAAGTGGGTGTCCCACACTCCCTTACCCTATAATGTCTTCCTCTATCAAGATATCTCTTTCATTGCTCTCCTGCTCTGTCCATCCCCCAGCTGGACCATCCTGTTCCCTCATATTCTCATCCCACATCACCTCCCCTCTATTGCCTCCCTTCATCCCCAGTTTACTCATGGAGATCTCATCTGTTTCCCCTTCCCAAGACAATCCATGCATCCCTCTTAGGGTCTGCCTTGTTTCCTATCTTCTCTGGAGCTGTGGGTTGTAGTCTGATTATCCTTTGCTTTTACCACTTCCTAAATATAACACCAGTAGCATAGACACTGAGAACAACAGTTAATAAATGGGACCTCCTGAAATTAAGAAGCATCTGTAAGGTAATGGACATGGTAAATAAGGCAAAACAACAGCCTACAGAATAGGAAAAGATCATCACCAACCCCACATCTGAAAGAGGGCTGATCTCCAACATATATAAAGAACTTAAGAAACTAGACAGCAAAATACCAAACAATCCAATTAAAAACTGGGCTACAAATATAAACAGAGAATTCTCAACAGAAGAATCTCAAATGGTCAAAAGATATTTAAGGCATTGCTCAACATCCTAAGCTCTCAGNGAAATGCACATCAAAACAACTCTGAGATACCATCTTACACNTTTCAGAATGGCTAAGATCAAAAACACTGATGATGGCTTATGTTGGAAAGGATGTGGAGTAAGGAGAACACGCCTCCACTGTTGGGAGTGCAAACTTGTNCAGCCACCTTGGAATTCAGTATGACAACTTCTCAGAAAGTCAAGAATCAATCTTCCTCAAGACCCAATGATACCACTATTGGGCATATACCCAAGGGATGCTCAATCATATCACAAGGACACTTGTTCAACCATGTTCATTAGCCGTATTATTTGTAATAGCCAGAACCTGGAAACAACCTAGAATCCCCTCAACCAAAGAATGGATAAAGAAAATGTGGTACATATACACAATGGAGTATTACTCAGCTGTAAAAAACAATGACATTATCAAATTTGCAGGCAAAGGGATGGAACTAGAAAATATCATCCTGAGTGAGGTAATCCAGACTCAGAAAGACAAATATGTTATGTATTCACTCATAAGTGAATACTAGATTGGTCTGAATTATGTATAGTCTCCTACTAACTTGCTTTTCTAATTTATTCTGATACCACACTGTTTGGGTTCCAGGAATTTGAGGATATAGTGAAATTGGGTAGTAAGATTGAGCAGTGAAAGTCCACTAATTCTTACGTTGTTTTTCAAGGTTGTACTGACTAATCTAGAATTTGATTAGAGTTGCATTATAACTGATATTTTAAGAATTAATGCCTTGACAATATTGAGTTTTCTAATATGTGAAATAATATATCTTTTTTATTACATTGTACTTTATTTTGTTGTAATAGTACTTTATAGCTTTCTGATACGTTGCACATATTTGTAGTATATGTACTCAGAAGTGTTTAATCTTCTTTGAATATATTATTATTTTCTAATTTTACTTATAATTATTACACAGAGATATAATCTTACTTAACATCATATTTTATATCTTCGCTTCTCACTAAATCTTGTGTCAGGACAGAGATTTTTAATAATTAAACTCTCATGTTTTGCCTTTATGCACAATTTTACCTTAACTTCTTTTATTGCACTGGCTGAAATTTGAAGTGCAATGAAAAATAAAATAAATGTAGGCATGGTGCATAATTTTAAAGATATCTAAATGCCTTAATCACAATTAGCATTATGATACTAGCTTCCACGTTTTTCTAGACACAGTGTTAAAGAACACTTATTTCTCTTCCTTTGTTTCCTTTCCTGATCTATTATTATTATTATTATTATTATTATTATTATTATTAATTAAACTTGGTTATCTTTCCCTTAAATCTCTTTTAAATACTACTCTTTCCTTTTTTCTCCAATGTGGTGATGTACATTGATTGATTTTAACTGTTAAATCAGTTAAAGATTCTGAGAAGTATTTCATTGATACCATTTTTCCTTTTGGTGAATTCTGGAATTTTATTAGAATAATTTACTTTGGATATGGACCTAAAGTTTTCTTTATAATGGCATTAGATTTGTGTTTGGCTTATTTCATTAGTGAGAAACTACAATTTCAACCTATTTTCTGAGTTTGTATGATACTAGTACTATGTCTCATTGAAATATTTGCTAGAATTCAGCCATTGAGAATATTCAGAATACACTACATTGCAAATTTAATCTCTTTGTCTATAAAGTGCTTTCTAAAATTTTACTTTGTTTTTATTTAATTTGGGTTTTTTAAATTTCCTGGAATTTTTCATTTTACTTAAGTTATCAAATTTATTAGCCCNAAGTTAACAATATACTATCCCATATATTACCATGTTTAATAGCCATAACATTTAGTACAGTGTGTCCTCCATCATTCATGATACACTTAACTGTCTTGTTCATACTTTTTCTTTGATTACTCAGATTAAAGTTTTATAATGGTTTGATCTGTTTGAAAAGCCAAATATGAGCTAGCAAGATGGGGCAGGTAGCAAAGGTGCTTCCTGCAAAACCTGAAGACCATAATTTGATCCCTGGAACCCACACAGTGGAAAGGGAGGACCAATTCCTGGAATTTGTNTTTCCTACTCATGCATAACATGGCATGAGTCCTCATTTCTGGCATGAAATAAATAGATGTAACAGAAATGTTAAAACTTATCAAAATGAATTTTAAAAATACGTGTATTTTCTCTGTAGTTTTTACAATTCATTTCAGTGATTTTTTTTTACTTAGATTGACATTTCAACTCATATTTTTATTTGTTTAATATGTGTTAAAAATAAAACAGAAAAGAGTCAAAAATCTCTTTGACATTGTTCTAGATGATATATTTTTTAAAAATGACTTTAAAATCATAATCTAAATTCTCAGTCCAAGTGGCCTAACTTTGTGTATATATGTGTGTGTGTGTGTGTGTATGAAGAGGTACCAATTGCATCAATATATTAAAACTATTTTTAAAGGAATCATATTAAGATCTTTAAATAAAATTATAAACATGTAACCTTTCTCATTAGCTTTGAAAATTTTGCTTTTTTATTGTGAGACCCACAAAGGTACATAAAATATTATGATGTCTATCCTGTCTTTTCCATGAGAATTTTATATGATTGTGGCTTGTCCCTTTATCCCTGGTTCTATTTTATGTTTATAGATTTATTTGTCTCAGTGTGTATATTTTAAACATTTTTCATAATCTGATATTCAGTAATTCTGAGTCTTTATATTTCAAATAGATATTCTATAAATGGTATATAATTGGGTATTNCTGTTTTGTTCAGTTTGTTGATCTCTTTTATTTATAATTATTATGACCTAACTATTTTAATGATTCTTGATAGTTAAATTTCTCTATACTTCAGTAGTTCCTTTTCCATCTGTCTTCACTTCTGTTGGATACCTTTTGATTAACTACTTTTGGCAAAATAGATTTTCTCATTCAGTTTCTACCTCTGTACTAATTGAATTTCTTAGACNTTTATATTTTTGATTTCCCGCATATTTTTTCAAGGAAACAATTTTATACATTGTTATTTTTATCGAATAGTTAATATTTTAAAGAAACTAGAATATATATTTTTATATATTTAAAAATATCTGTCTCATATACATACAAATCTATAGATAAGAAGGTAAGTAAAACAATGGGTATATAGGATATAAGACAGATCTTAAAGCTAGGAAATACCTGCAATAATTTGCAGCTCCTCCCACAGGCACACATATNAAACCTGGCACCTAGCTGGTTGAATTAATATAGAAAGTGGCAGACACTTTGGGACTAAGTTTGAAAAAGTCACAATAGTGTGCTCTGAAGGCTATACCTTATCTCCAGTCTCCTCTCATCTTTCTCTTTCTTCTAGGTGGTGAAAAGAGTTATCTTCATGTGCTTTCCCCAGGATGATTTTGTTGTTGTTGCCACTCCCACCCACAACAATAGAACAAACTAACCAGGAACTGAAACCTCCATCCTTTATGTTGCCTTACTAGAGTATTTGAAATTTACCCCAGCAAAGAGGGTGATTTGTTGTGATTAACTAATNATATAGGGCAGAGCCTTTGGGAAATGGTTTGCTAGCATAGTTTGGAAAAATTTGGAGATGTGCACTAGAAAAATCTCAGAATGTTGTAGGCAGAGTTTTATTGGTGATTCTAGTAGGAGTTTAAGAGAGTAGAAGACTGACAACTGTATGTCAGGACTGTCAATAAAACAGAAAATGCTTATGATGCAGCATATAAGAACAAGGACTNTATAGAGAATTAGACTAGAGGTCAACTGATGTTATATTTTAGTAAAGAANTGATCTATATTCTGTCCATTCCTTAAGATGTATGGTGGAGGAGGGTTTAAAATGATGGACTAGTAAATCTTCCAGAGAAATTTCCAAGGCAGCACAGTTTTCAAGCTACAGTATAGTTAATGCTGACTGCTTCCAACTAGGTTTACAGTGACAATTTGGATCAACCATGATGTAAAGAGTTGGAAAGCTTGCAGTTTGCTAATATACAAAGCCTATAAAAGTTTGGGAATAAGGAAATCATAACTGCTAAAACCTTATGGCTCCCCAAAACAAAACTGACAGAAAACTCTAGTGCCTTCCATAGGAACAAAAGAATNCCTTCAAATTATCTCAGGAATTAGCCATATTCTGACCACTGCAGGCTCAAGAATGTAACTAAATTAGAAGATGTTGCTTTGGAAAGAGAGCTTCAGCACTATGTGTGACACTATGTGTGGCCAATGAAAAAAGTGTTCCTTTGTGTTCCAGCATCCAAATACTCCGTGGTCAACAAAGCTCTGTTCAAGGCAACATGGCTACTGCTTGAGCTGGTAGCATACCTTAGCCTCAGCTATGTGGTGGTGGCATCACAATCACAACAGGGCAAGATAGATGTTTTTATTTTTCTTTGTTTTCCATGTTGTATTCACTTAATTCATTTTCAACAATTTGGAAGTGTAAGCCATTATCTCTTTAAATGTTGCAACTNTTTCATTTTTCCCCTATTCTTTCCTTAGATGCACCAAATATATGTTAGGCCATTTGATAGTGTGTCACACCTTTTAGTGATTTCCTTTGCTCATTCAGTTCTTTAGATTTCACTTGTTGGTTTGTTATCCTATTGAGGTTTCTTTCAATTCATTAATCTTCCGCTCTGCTGTGCTCAGTGACTTAAAGCACATTGGGAGAGTTTCTAATTTTCATTTGTTGTATTTCTTGGCACACTTTAACAACTCAAATTTCTTCTGCAGCATTTACACTGACACCTGTTTTTTCATCATTCCTAAACTGCTACTGGATACAGCATTATGTTAACAGTAAAAGCAGCTGATAATCCTGACAGTCAATTCTCAGTCTGCTTAACCATATCCCAATTAACCATGTATCCCAGTCTTCCTTTTTCATTTATGTTTTGATTCTTTTACTATATTTCAACATATTTTAGGTATGTGAAAGAAGACGTATGTATCTACCATTGGTTAAATAGTTATTTGCACAAAAAAAATGCAGCCTACTGGTGCCAGTGTCAGCATAGCTAATAGCTGGCCTGAATTTGGATTTGGGCAGCATTGGTTAGATTTAATTTTTTTACCAATATTTCACAGTTTTATGAGTAGACTAGGATGTTCCATTAATGAGGTTGTGAGCGTCATTATGGGATCACTTGTTTTAGAGTAGTGTTAAAACATTTGAGTTGCTTGGGATTCTGGTTGTTTTTAAGTCCCCCACTCTATGGTTTTTTGCTCTTAGGATACATTGACCTTATTGTCCTGCACCCAGTTTTCTCCTGGATACTACTGTAACACGAATTGCTAAAATGGTGACTAAATACTAACTTGCATTTCTTTATATCCTAATTAGATGGTAATAACTTTCAAGGACTAGAAAATTGCATTAAAATGTTAAATGAGTTGTATAGCTACAATACATTGAACAAGATTAGAAACATATGCGTAGTATGCTCTAACAAAAAAAATCTCAAATTTGTATCAATATACAAAATTTGTATACAATATACAAAAATCCCATCCAATGCAAAATATTTAAAACTAGTAGTTGCTTTCTAAAAGTAGATTCAATAACCTACCTTTTTATCTTATCATATCTGTAGCCTCCCTTTTTGCTTTTCAGACTAGATTCAATAACCTACCTTTTATCTTATCCTTTCTATATAATACATTTCTATATCATATCCCCCTTTCTTCCTTTAGAAAGAGATTGACTATGACCAATAACAATTCTTAACCAACCCCTAAACAAAGACAAACATCCATATTCCATTTTTGGGGAATGTGGGNATAGTTTTCTAGGCTACTTCCTGCTGACTGGGAGCACCATTAGTCTTATAGGGACGCAAAGAAAATTTAGGATTANGGTCAAGAACTGATTGGGGTAGTCTGTGAGGCTATATCATATCAGTTAACCATCTCCATATTGTCCTGAGCAGATTGTAGTTCAAAGCTGATCTTTGGGTGGTTTTTGTCAGCTTAATGGCATTATCATAGTCCTGATAGAGTTGCTGTTGTGGGTACCATCATCTTTTTGGAGACTTCAAAGTTGCTGTTAAATATGATCATGGTTCACTGCAGAAAATCTTTTTCTTGGGACAAGTTTTCTGGATGATTNGTCCTTTTTCTTCACATGGCTCATTTGTCCAGTGGTCTTCTGATTCCGTAGCCTTCATTCTTCTGAAAGACAAAAATAAAACCCCCAACTCTAACTTTGAGAATGTTCCCCTTTGGCAAGTTATATCTGATCAAATAAAAAGCTTTTGTTAGTCATATAAGTTAATTTAAATTGAATGGTCATGTTGGTTGATGAAATATTACCTCTTCTAATTAAGAGGTCTATCTTGTTCAAATCGAACCTTTATCAATTTTGTTGATATCCATAGCTTTTTTTCCACACTGGGTGCCAGATGTAACAGGAATTGCTAAAATGGTCTTTAAAAAAAAATCCGGCGCCAGATATTGGAATAAATACTGAAAGATCAGAGAGACAAAGGAACAAGCCACTGCCACATCTCACCTTGCCAACTCCATGAATCCTCTGACTCTTTGCCTCTGCATCCTCAGCTGAAAGAACTCAGCCGAAAAAGCCTTTAGTTCCTGTCTCCTCAGGCCTTATATAATTTTTTCTGCCTAGCCATCACTTCCTGGGATTAAAGGCGTGTGTGCTTCCCAGTACTGGGATTAAAGGTGCATGCCACCACTGCCTGGCTCTGTTTTCTCTCCTAGACTGAGTCAATCTCATGTAGTCCAGGGTGGCTTTGAACTCACAGAGATCCAGACAGATCTTTGCCTCCTGAGTGCTAGGATTAAAGGTATGTACCACCACTACCTGGCCTCTATGTTTAATCTGGTGGCTTGTTCTGTTCGCTGGTCTTCAGGTAAATTTTATTAGGGTACATAGTATATCACCACATACTACCTTGTTTGCTCTGGAGACCAATATCCCAGAGTGTTTTTTCAGCTCTCCTGCCACACTTCAATCTTGGTCTATAAAACCTACCCAATTATTACAACCATCTCCTAATGTGGTTGTGTTTGCTATGATTGATAGTTTTGTAGATTATCAGGCTTGCAGCAGGCTTTTGTTTATGCATACATGTGTGATTTGTTTTTCCCATCATATAAGGAAATAAATCTGTTGTACAGTGCTTACTTAGGAAATGTTGGTAGTTCTTTTCCTCTGATCAGCTGACTTTACTCAAATTTATTTAGATGATTTTATATATATATATATGTATATATATGTGTGTTTGTGTGTGTGTGTGTGTGTATTATGGAAATACTTTAAAACTGCCAGTATATTTTATGATATTGTATGAACACATGCAGATACTCAGACATGTAAGTTGAAAAAGAAAATGTTTCTGTGTTGTTTGTAAGAGTCAACAGAAGATGTTGTCTGTGTGGTGAGTGATTATTTTCGTGCCATGGATTAAGTCAGGAGTCAAGATTCTTTGGTTTAGGACAACGTTAAACTTAAATGGCATGATACTGTGTTGCCAGGTTATCCAGGTTCTCAGTGCTCTGGGGCTTCCCATGAAGCCATTTCAAAAATAATTTTGAAATGGTGCATGCTTGTAATCCTATTGGTGCATGCTTGTAATTTAATCCCATCACTTAGAAGGCTGAGGTAGGAGGATCACAGGTTCAAAGTCTACCTACTATGCAGGATGAGTTTGAGGTCAGTTTGGCAAATGTGTGAAACCCTGCTGTAAAATAAAAACTACAGGAAAGTCTGGAGATCAGGGGTAGAGTTGTGACTGCACTGCCTCTGTACTACCAGAAGAATAAGGCAGAGGAAAAGCAATGAGTAGGAGGAGAGTTTTACTGCCTAGACTAGCAGGTGTTTTGCCCACGAAAATTTAGAAGGAATCCAAATCAGCACAAGGAAGAAATCGCATAAGGGCTGCTTCTCAGTCTTTGTCCTTGTCCTGGTCAGACAACACTTAATCCACATATGACAAAACTGTCCACCAATATTAAAGGTCTCTTGAGGCAGCAATGAACCTCAATGGTATTTAGTAACCTTTAGATCAAGGATATCTGTCATGTTGTACTAACTCTGACAGTAACAGCCTCAAGATCAAGCACAGAAAGTAGACTTAACCTGAAACAAATTACTACTCTGATGCAATTTTAGGTATCTGAAACCAGCAATGATTTTTTTTTGCTTAAATGCTCAAATAGTCCTAAAATTGGAACTTATTTAATATTCATATGACTTATTCCTTATAGAAATCAAATTGGTTCTATTTATAATAGAAATATTTATCTTTCAACAGCATTTTGCTAAATATTTTATAAATATTGTCTCATTCAATATTTATAAAAATGATATAAATATTAACTGATATTTTCTGTATCAGGAAGCAGAAATATAGATACTCATGAATAGTGTGTTGCAAAAGATATATATANATANNNTATNTNTATATATATATACAGATATTATATAATAGACACATATATACATATAATATACATATACATGCATATATAATATATATCTTTGCAACACATTACTATATGGTGTATATATAATATATATACATATATATGGTTTATGAGTCCATTTGTTTTTCCTACTGTGCAATCATTTCCCACTGTTTCTGTAATAAATAATCATTTCCCACTGTTTATAAAATAAATTAAAGCATAATTTTCTATAGACAAAATGATTTAATTTTTACATGTCTATGTATAAAGGCATCACACTGTATTTCAACAATATAAATCATGATTTGTGAATAAAAATAATAATAATGTCTTTTGTTCATTAGGGTCCAGGACTTCACTAGCCATGAGTTGTTTAACTAGGTTTATGATACTAAGGAATGAATTACCTCTTATTGAGTGAGCCTTAAGTCTAATTAGGCAGCTCTTGGCTACCCCAAGATATAAGTGCTACTATTGTACTTTTGAGTATATCTTGACACACTGGTCATGGGCTTTAATGCCGGGCAGAACTTTTNATTGCTTTTCTCTCTTTGAAGCTTTCATAACACCTTTGAACGATAAGAGAGTTAGTCTAAACAACAACGACAATAGCAACAAATAAAACAACTTAAATCAGGCAGTGGTGGTGCACACCTTTAATCCCAGCACTCTGGAGGCAGAGGTGGATTTCGAGGCCAGCCTGGTTTACAGAGTGAGTTCAAGAAAAGCCAGGGCTATAAAGAGAAATCCTGTCTCAGAACACTGAGAGAGAGAGAGACACAGAGACAGAGAGACANGGAGACAGAGTCTTCAGGGAGGAGGCTTCCAAGTCAGTTGCCACGTGGCTCTTCCTAGTCCTGTTTATGAAATGAGTGGTTTCTCCAGCAATAGAGTCTTTTCTTCAAGTTGTGAGCAGCAACAGATGGCACCNGAAATAGCCTATATTGTTTGGGGAGTCCCTTGGATTACTGGAAAATACTGATTCTCCCTCTCTCAGCAGCCATGAATTGCCTTGTAGANATGGGTGGGGCCTTGTGAGAATCCTCTCAACCAGGTTAGGAACATGGGTGGAGGTTGAGGTGGAGAGGGAGGGGCTGATATGATGTAAACACATTATTTTTATTTGAAATTCTTGGGAAAATTAAAATAAATGTTGAAAATCATAATATAAGTTATTTATTTTGGGTCTCTTTTAATGATTATTATACCTATTGTGCTTAGAACCTTATTCAATTATAAACATTTTAAAATTATCTTGTGAGGGAAACTATGAGTTGAAAATTTGTTCAACTATTCCTTATATTATTGTTCATGGTTTCAGTTCCTCTTTTGCATAAGAGAAATGAACACTGGAAGAGAGATTAGAATTTTGTCCCATATCAGGTTAAAATATGTTAGGTAGTTGCCATGTTTTGCAACTGAAAAATTTCACACGCAGAAAATGANNAATTTCCAGTTGCTTTTGAGAAATCAGAAAATTGAGCATCACATGTGCTTGGCCCCATTCGTATAGCAACCAGAACCTATATGAAGAGCATGAACAAACAGGGGTTAGAACATGTGATCGCCTAAGCATGGTAAATGAGAGATGTGGTGGCCGGTAAATGGAATTGGCAAGATACTAGAGTGCAACCTTTCTCTAGCTATCTTCTCTCTCTCTTTTTTTTTTTTTGATTGAAATAGATTCTGCTCTCATACAGTACATCTCAACCACAGGTTCCCCATTCTCCATTCCTCCAAGCTCCCTCATGTCTCTCCATCTCTCCTCTCCTTCACATCCACTCCCATTCAATTTCTGCTTCAGAAAAGAGCCAGCCTCCAAGAGATGACAGCAAAACNGGATAAAAGAAGTTACAGTAAATCAAGGCAAAAGGCTAGACAAGGCAACCCACTGGGAGGAAAAGAGTCTCAGGAGCAGGCAAAAGAGTCAGAGATACACCTGCTCCCACTGTTAGGAGTTCCACAAAACCACCAAGCTAATAGACATAACACNCATGCAAAGGACTTGGTATTAGATTATTTTGATGCCCTGTGTTCATGTTCTAAGTTTTCTGGCACATTTTAGAAAGTTAGGTTGTTTGTTTGTTTGGTTGGTTGGTTTTTCATGACAGGCTTTCTCTGTGTATCCCTGACTGTCTTGGAACTTCCTCTATAGATCAGGCTGGCCTTGAACTCACAGAGATCCACCTGTCTCTGCCTTCCTAGTGCTGAAATTAAAGGCATGTGCCACCATTTCCCAGCTAGAATGTTAGTATATCTGTCTTTCCCTCAAATTCAGTTTCAGCATTTTGTTCCCTAAGTGAGAGAATATTTTTATTCTTTTAAATATATAANGTCTTAGTAACCCTGTTCTGTTAGATAAAGACAAAAGCAATAACAAAACTCAAAAGCAAGATAAGACAAAAATATTAGCATAGAAACACATAGGAAAATATAAAACATGTTCATGTTTGCATATAAATACATATATATACACCATTTGNAATAGTATAAATTTATAACTATGTACATACTATATGTAGGAATAAATGTTTGCAAACAAAAATTTTGAAGCAAAATATGTTTAAATTCATATCCTGTGTATTTAAATCTACATTATTAAGCATTTTGATTTGGATACATACATTTTACTTGGAGGTAAGTTTCACTGTGGATTTATAAGCTAAAGCACATGAATATGTTTTCCTTTTTGGAGGCCCTTTTTAAATTAATTGTCCCTGAAGAATGGAAAGAAGGCAGAGAAGGGTGATGTAGATGCAAAGAGAGCAGAAAATCACAGGCGGCAAAGCCTGACATACCCAGCACTCTTTTATCTCATCCTTCAGGTGATGAGAAGCCATTTATAGCTATAAGCAGGGAATTGACCTAATAAAAAATATGCAGAAAATCAATTCCA
This sequence comes from Neotoma lepida, assembly GCA_001675575.1. Lineage (NCBI taxonomy): Eukaryota > Metazoa > Chordata > Mammalia > Rodentia > Cricetidae > Neotoma > Neotoma lepida. Next base: position 60,689 of record LZPO01087578.1, on the reverse strand, counting down.
CTAAAATTATTAAAAAAAAAACTACCTAGAAGATAAATAAAAAGCTATTTAAGCTGTAGGCTATTCTAAACAATGAAGATCTTCCCTAAGGCATATAGACAACAGTATGCTCCACACTTAGAGCATGATTAGGTGCTATGGTCAACTACATTACAGAGCAGTAGGTAGGAAGGGCTAGGGGAGAGGGAAGTGTTGTTCAAATCTCAGATAGTCTTTTAATAAAAAACCCAGAGCCAGATATCAGAGTGAAAGCTNGAAGATCAGAGAAGCAGAAGAGCCAGCCACTAGTTCTTACCTCTACTAAATACTTACCTCAGCCTAAATAGAGTGAGTTCCTGTTTCCTCATGCCTTATATATCTTTCTCTGCCCTGCCATATTACTTTCTGGGATTAAAGGTGTGTATGCTACCCAAGAAAAGGCATGAGATCTCAAGTGCTGGGATTAAAGGTGTGTGCCACCACTGCCTGGCTTCTATGTTTAATCTAGTGGCTTGTTCTGTTCTCTGATCTTCAGGCAAATTTATTAGGGTACATAATATATCTGGTGACTCCCATCCTGGATGGAGATTATTGGTATTTCACATGAGACAGGTGTATTGTGAAGATGGATGGCTTTTTTTCTATTCTCTTCCCCTTGGCATAGAAGTCACTCACACAACAGCCCTCAAGATGTTTGTTAATGAAGTTTTCCTCTTCTCCTTCAGCTGCCAGTGGTGGTATTAAAGCCTATATAGAGAGTAATCAATATTCTTCAGCCCTTTCACCAGAGGCTATCAAATGTAATGGCNATCAAACANTTTTGTTCTTTTTAAAATTGGGAATCAATCAGCATTANTCATTTCCCCATTACCNCTTATCCATGGTTCATCAAATGTTAATGCTGATGACTATCAGTTATGACCATTTCAACACCAGTGACCTTCTCATGGTGCTGGTATTTCNAGCAGGCCAAACTGATGAGCGTAATCGACAACTCTTGAAACAGAACTCAATCTCTTCCCCCAGCTCTTTGTTAACATTTGTACATCTCTTGACACCTAAAGGGAAGTAGTATGCTAGTTCAAAAATAACTTCATAGACATGATCACATACAATATAGCANATCAAGGAAAACCCTAGTAAGTGATCTGAGCTGCTCAGAGACCTGCTCACCTGCCGTTGCTTGTCAGCAGGCAAGCCAACATGTAAAATTCACTCCTTCTCTCTCCAGAGGTTTTGCTTCAGATTCTTCTCNTATAAGTGAAATGGCTCTGCAGTCTAACCAGGAATCAAGAGTAATTAGTCCTTGCTTTAACCACAGGGTGCTTATGGTCCTCCTCTCTTCACTCAGCCTTCCGTCAGGGAGCACATTCTGGCATTTAAAATTCAGAGTGTCATGATCAGCTGTGCAAGCGAGCTATGTATCTTGAATTTCTTGATTTAATTGAAAGTGCATCAATCTCCAGTAGCAATGCTGCTCATTTCATGAAGATTTCTTCAGTAGTTTTATGTCTCTGATACTTTACTAAAACATGAGGAGTCAAAGCATTTAATATCCATTTTTTTCTTGCAAACTGCAATCTTTTCACAATATAGGGGTCTGTAAAACTGCAAGGGTGGATATAAAAAGTCCCAGTCTTCATTTTCATCTGATACCAAATCAGTTAGCCTTTCTGTATTTGATCTTCTATCTCAGGAGAAAAAAATATTCATTATTTAGTTAATGTCTTAGTTAGGGTGATGAAATACCATGACCAAAGAAACTTGGAGAGAAANGGGTTTATTTGACTTAAACTTTTACAGCACTATTCATCATTGAAGAAAGTCAAGACAGGAACTCAAACAGGGCAGGAACCTTGAGATAGTAGCTGATGTAAAGAACATGGAGGGGTGCTACTTACTGACTTGCTCCATGGCTTTGCTCAGCCTTCTTTTTTATAGATCCCAGGACCACCAGCTGAGGGATAACACCACCCNCTATGGGCTAGACCAGTGGTTCTCAGCCTTCTTAGTGCTTCTACCCTTTCATATAGTTTCTCATGTTGTGAGCCCCCCAACCATAAAATTATTTTTNCTGCTAATTAATAACTACAATTTTGCCACTGTTATGAATTTTAATGTAAATACTTTTGGAGATAGAGGTTTGCCAAAGGAGCCATGACCCACAGGTTGAGAACTGCTGGGCTAGACTCTCCCTTACCAATCACTAATTAAGAAAATGCCATACAGCTAGATATCATCGAGGCATTTTCTCTATTGAGGTTCCTTCCTTTCAGATGATTCTAGCTTATGTCAAGTTGACATAAAACTAGTCAAGCCANCTAATAAATATTTATTGAGCTCCCACATGGCAGACGATATATGAACTCTAAGAATCAGCTAAGAATAGCTCTTTTGAGTAAACATACGTGCNTTCAGTCACAATGAGTATAAAGCCTATGAGTCTATGGTATAGTTCATTGCCAACTCAAACATGAATCCTAGGACCTGCCCACTGCCACCTAATTCTGGCCCCAGCAGAGTTTCTGATCTTGAATGAGTCAATAGAATCAATGGACAGGCTTATTAGAACANGGGCAGCTTCTGTTTACATATAAATATCCTGCTAATCAGTGATGGCAAGAGAGGAAACAGGCAAATGCCAGTTCACTGGAGTTTGAAGTGTTCTTGAAAACTATTTTTGGTTGTTCTTGGTGGAGGGTGGCAGAGCTTCTTTAATCATAGGAAGACATTTTAGAAATGAGTTGGCCTCAAGCTACGTTAAAGGGAATAGTTGTCTTAGGAAGTCTGTGTATGCAAACNTTGTCTTTTGTTGGTTCTGCAAAGGAGAGTTTCAAAGTGNATATAGATTTTCCTCACTGAGTACATGTGTATATAAAGGATCTCTTGATTAGCAACACAGAAAGGGTCTTTACTAAATGGGTTAANCATGGACTCAGTCTCAAATGTACCCTTTCCTGCCACTTCAGGAAGNTATGATCACACTGTGGGTGGTGCTACTTCTTTGTATTTTACAAGTCACATACTCCATTTACAAATTTGGGGGAGCCATTTTCTCTCCTTCATTTGGGATGGCAAAGCCTTCATAAGGATTCCTGACTGGTTCAAGGAAGAAAAGCTCTAAATAGTTTCTCTCTAAGACTACAGCATGGTTAATATTTTAGTTTGAAAATAGCAGATTCCACACAGGGAAATTCTGTAGAATCTGCTAAACAGAAGAGCACTGGTAGACAGTCTGTCACCTCCAAAAGCTGACAGAAATTCCATGCTCCCTACTGTAGGTTTTTCATCTTGCTTATATTCTGTGTGTATAATCCATAATTCCGGAAACAGAGTAATAATAATAATAATAATAATAATAATAATAATAATAATAATAAAAGACAAATAGAAAAGTTAGCCTAAAGTTCCAGAAATGGAATAATAATAATAATAATAATAATAATAATAATAATAATAATAAAACAAATTTTTAAAAAGTTAGCCTAAATGTCTCAGTAGCAAATGTTAAAATCCTCAAAGATCAAAATCCCATGAATATAATTCTCCAAAAACATTTTAAAGACAATTTTTAAAGGGATTAATTAAGGAAACACATAGGACACTTCTTAGGCCTCTTTACACAATGAAATGGGTAACAATATTGTCTTGCTTATTTTTCTCATCAGTGTGAGCAAACAGCAACTTAAGGGAAGAAGGGTTAATTTTGGTCCAGCATTTGAGGTTTCAGTCCACTGTAGCAGAAGTGTGGAGGAGGAGCATCTCACAGTTGTGGCAGTAGGAACCTGAGGCTGTGTGTTTACATCTCAGTAGATCAGAAAGCAGAAAGAGTGGACACAACTTGGGACTGGTTACAACTCTCAAGGTCTGCCCTATACTGACCACCTTTCTCTAGATAGGCTCCAACTCCTAAAGGCTCCTCAGTCTCCCCAAATGGTGCCAGCAGGTGGGAGTGAAGCATTCAGACACATGTACCTGTTGGGGGGCATTCCAGATTCAAACCACAACAAACATCACATGACTTTTTGCTTGCATACGCATTTGGATATACCTGAGGCAGCAACCATTGTGGTGATATTTTATTTGTGCTTTAATAAATAAAGCTTGCCTGGAGATCAGAGGAAAGCCAGCCACTGTATTAGACATAGAGGTCAGGCAATGGTAGCACACACCTTTAATCCTATCACTTGGCAGGCAGGGATCTGTCTGGAACTCTGTGAGTTCAAGGCCACACTGAGGAACAGAGCCAGGCATGGTGACACATGCCTTTAATGCCAGCACCAACCATAGAAGTCTGGAGGTCTGTACAGACAGACAGGAAGTGTCAGAGCTGGGCAGGAAGACAAAGTGATGTAGCTGGGCTAAGAGAGCCAATGAGAGAACAGAACAGAAAGGCATATAGGCATGAGTATATAGGAAGAAGGTCTCTTTGGAAGCTGAGGTGTTTGTGAGGTTGGCTGGTGGCTCTTCCTATTCCTCTGATCTCTCTCAGGCTTTAACCTCAATTACTGGCTCTGTGTTTTTTATTTAATAAGACCATTTAGCAATTCATCTACAAGCCATGGTTAAGTCACAAGGTTTAAAAACCAGGGAGCCTAGAGTCTTGATGTCCCAGGTTTCAGAAGAACACTTTGCCCCACCTCTCAGAGAATGGTTGATTTGTCTTCTAAGTGTGTTTGCTCCAGACCCAAATGGACCAGAAAGTACCTCCTTACACTCAGATTAGATCCCCCTCTCACGCTTGTACTCATCTCCTTTGTAAACATCCTTTCCTGCAAACTGAAAATAATGTTTTGGGAGATCCCATCTTACCTACCAGGCCACAAGGAGCTTGCATATAACTGAAAATCGCTCATCCTTTCTCTAGATCTTGTCTTCACACTGACTTTTAAAATCCTCTCCCTCCTGTTTTTCACAAGAGAAATAACAGTCTAGAGGGTTGGGTCCTCTGGTAGTCAAGGCTGCAATGTTTGGAAATGGTGATTTCAGGGAAATTAGACCCCAGGGATTCTCGTCTTTGGTGATGTTACTGTTCACGATGATGGCACTATGGGACTTTTGGGACTATGATTAGCACAGAGTTTCTGCTAGGTTACTAAAATTAGCTTTATGCAAAACAAAGCAAAAAAAAAATTCAGAGTCATATTTGGCATATGCTTCCTTTTGGCATCAATCTGGCTCCAGTTGCTAACCAAGGATCATCAATGAACTTCTGCCTTATTCAAGCTGCTCATATTTCTACCTTCACATTGACACTGATCATTGCCAAATTCTCATTTACACGATACCTTGAAATGGCACAAGATTCACCTCGCTGCACAGATCAGACTATTGTTCAGGATTATAGGCAATAGAACATTTTATGTCAAATGGGACTTTTGAATGGTATTCTTCAAATCATTCATGTAGCTTCTCTAACTCAGGCTGCCTCATCATACGCNCTCTTTACCACAGAAAACCCCCAANTNTATTAAGCTGAAAACCCATTCTCATGGAATTCACAAAAATAGGTTTAAAAATATTGATTTATTTTTTATTTACATGCATGTGTCTGTGCCTTGTGGGTATATATGTGCTACCAGTGCACTGAAGACATTGGATCCCCCAGTACTGGAGTTAGAGCAAGTTGTGAGCTGCCTTATGTGGGTGTTGGGTATCAAACTGGTCCTTTGAAAGAGCAGTAAACATTTTTTATCATGTCTCCAGCCAAGTTAATCTGCCAGCAGTTGCAGTATGAGTATGCATTTAGATGGCATTATTGCAGCTGAGGACGTGAAGGTATAGCTCAGGATAGTCCTGCCTCTGTTGCTTAAATGTATCTTATTTAGTGTGTGCCACCACACTTATAAGTGAACCTTAAAGAATCTATCCATTATGGGTATAGAAATGTTATATACCTCATATTAAACCAATGATCTGCTGCATATGAGGCCAATGTTCCTGCACTGACCCCTACCTCCAGCCCTATGAAGTGAGGGATTTCCTTAGTTTTGTTTTGAGACAGGGTCTTCTTATACGGCCCAGGCTCTTTTTCTTTATCATTTACAAATACATTGCTCACTGACTAGCTCATAAACCACCACAATGAAGTCAAGGATGTCCATGAGGACTGCCATTTTTCAGGTGAGGCAATGAAATTCTTTCAGTGTTCTTAAACCCTTCCTTGGGGTCATACAACTCACAGATAAAAAAACTGTTACTTCAGTTTAGAAGTTTTGGCTGTAGACTCCCATCAACCACAGTGCATTTTTTGAATTACCAAAATTCAAATCCAAAAGACTGCTTCCCATCTCATGATCTCCAATTTCAGATCAAAGCATATTTTTCCAGACATGTTTTTTCATATTGTCCACCACTACCACTATTCCAAGACCTACCTTTTCTTTGACTTCAGCACTTTAATAACCTCCATCATTATCCTATTGACAGGTTTTATGATCTGTTCCTTCCCCAAATATCTTCCTTGAAGGAATTTTTTTTTCTATTTTATTGCATTTTAGTCAATTGCCTGGAACAAGTCAGAAAAACAAAGTTCATAGTTGGGAGGTTTGAACAATCATTTCCACAAAGCAAAAATTGTTTATGTTTTTTAAGGATGTAATTCAGAATAACAAAATAAGCCTAATGACAAGTATGTGATAGGGGACATATATGGCCTGCAAAGCTTGCAGTCTTATTGTCTTGTTCCCAATAGAAAGCATTTTCAGACTTCTGGCTCTGTGGATGTGTTGAATGAAAAACAGCAGCCATGCATGTAGGTTGAAATAGTCTGTGGTGTTACTTTTTGGCAGTCTGACCCTTCCATCTGGGCAAACCTGAGCTCCTTCTTCTACTGTGAGCCACTTGCATCTGGCAAAGAGGATGGTGTTCCCGTTGTTATTTCCATCTCCATAGCACAGATGTAGGTTAGACATCTTGAAATCAGGAGCTATTCATCAGCTAGTGGAGAATATTCATTGTTATTTGGGCTGCCAGTGTAATTAGCTCATCTTTTAGAAGCCTTTGCACCAAGGCTTGTTTGTTATTGGTGACTTTGCCTCATCACTACTATTCACATGCATATTAGCGTTTCAAAGAGTATGTTGCTATTTTGATTTTTCTTAGGAGTTAAGATAAAATATTCAATATCTTTCCCCCATCCTCTCACAGCCCTTGAAGACAAAGCCTCTTGGTCTGCATGCAGCTAATGGCCAATATTCCACACGAGCCTTTGATANTGGCCCAGATAAGAGTGAAGAGCAGCCAAGCACAAAGTACACTGTAATAAGGTCACTAAAGCTGTAAATTACTGGTTTTCATCCTTAGATATGCCTTACAGTGGCCTGAGAGAGTTTCGCTTCATTAAATGTGTGAAGTCGCAACTCAAGCTAAATCTCCCTAGAGATATTAAATGCTGAACATATGCAATTACACCAAATGATGCTCCCAACTTGAACAGCCAAAGCTTGTATTTAAAACTGTTATCTCAATTTCTTCTCCGTGTTTCCTTGGTCTTTACTGTCCCCTTACCCTGACCCACCATGTCCTCCCTAATAAGCAACATTGAAAATACCAGACAGGGCCCAGGCAGAGTTGGCTAGCTGGCTGGCTCCTCTTCAGTTTCTGATGATTGTCACAGGCTTTCAGAATCAAACCTGCCTTTGCCATTCACAGCAGCCTTTCCCGGTTACATTTTAATTAATTCTGTGTGGTACAATGATGATAATTTGGCCCCAAATAAAAGTGAGATAGAGTTAATGCTGTTATTAGAAAGATTTAATGTACAGAAGCAATTAGGACATTCTGGAAGTACTTTGGAGTGTGAAGGAGTTGGTGCCAAAAACTCATTTATCATATTAGCAAACGTGAGAACAGGAGGTCCTTGGGGGACTCTCTCCTGAGCCCCTTCCTTGATTGCATCTGCTAGTGAGTTCTACTTAACATCGGTGCAAACTGTGTTTTCATTATCACATGTTTGGTACTGAGAACAGACACAAAATCCAGAGGGGCCAAAGTCCTTGCTTTTCTATGTCACCTTGGGCATCTCTGTAGACCAGCCTTTTGTTAGTAATCATTATTTTTTTGGATGCAGCACAGTTTCACCATGTTTTTACTTATTTTTTTTTTCTTTTTCAAAATGGAATGATCAGAAGTCAAAGGTGTGTGACACCATCTGCTTTTAGAGATGTTCTGCCCATTGTTGCTATTGATTTTGTTGTCCTGGCCAGAGCTGCTAGCCACACAGCTGGATATCCTTGTTGTCATTATACTTCCCTATTCAAAAGGCACCCCCTAGTCTCTGGGCAGTATCTTTTCTAAACCCTTCTCAGAGACTGTCTTAGCCACCGTTATATTGGTGTGAAGGGACCAACAAACAATACTTATAAGAGAAAGTATTTAATTGAGGACTTGTTTACAGTTTCTGAGGTTTAGTCCATTATCATCATGTCAGGGAGCATGGCTGCATGTGGGCAGCTACAGGAGCAATAGCTGGAATCTACATCCTGATCATAGGCAGAAAGAAAGTGACAGGACCTGGCATGGGCTTTGAGATTTAGTCCTTACANGATGGCATATCCTGTCATCCTCCGTGAGAGGTTATCATCCGTATAGGCCTGTTGTCCTGGTTATTAACTGTCTTGTTACCTTTACTAAGATTTTCTTCTAGGGCTTGTATANGAGCACCTAGATTCTGTTCCAGTGAATGGATCTCCTCNATTGCAAGAGATTCTAGATTTTTCATGGCATCATGTAATTTGTTACGCTCCTCTAACACATGGGATTCCATAGATTTTACCTTATCAGTTAATAACAATCTCTCTTCCTTATAAAATGTCTGAGCAGTAGTAACATCACTCTGGAGGGCTATTGTTCTATTCATTAAATATTCATATTTATCATCAAGGAAATCAAATTTGTTTGNACATTTATTATTATTGGACTGAATTTTCTGTAATAAATTAGCAGATTCCAAACTAAGGAGTCTGTCATTTAATTCCAAATTGTTCATTTGTAACTCCTGATCAGTAGATTTCAAGGTAAGAATCTCTTTATCCAAATCCTTAGTTGTATGCTGTAAATCCTTAGTAGTAGTTTCCACAGAAAGAATTCTTTTGTTTAAAATTTGATTGCTAGCTTCCAGTGAAAGAATTCTTTCATTCAAATTTTGATTGGTATGTTGNAAAGCCTGTATCAGTTCTAATAATGAGTCATTCCTGTTTTTAGTATTATACCAGATCTTAGTTATTACATAAATTATTAATGTAAATGTCAAAGCAGTGATTCCCAAATATGCTGCAGAAGGTTCATAATTTTCCCATTTTAATTCATCCATTATAGAAGCAAAAAAGTTATTGAATCCTTGTGTACTAATATTTTCAGACACTTTTTAGAATTATATAGAGTTATCAAATATTCTTACCTGGTTTTACTTTGTCCTTGCGACGATTTTTTTTTTTTTTAGATGTAGTAATACAGTTCGGCCAGCAGGTGTGACCAGTGTATTGCTACACACTTCCTCCAACAAGGCCACACCAAATACTTCTAATCTTAAATAATTCCACTCCCTGGGGACTAAGTATTCAAATATATGAGCCTATGGGGGCCGTTCTTATACAAACCGCCACAGATATTAAAGCTTATCTGCCAATACTTTCATCAACGGCATGTGGTTATAACTAGTCTGAGATGACTAAGATATAAACAAGATGACTCTAATATGAACAAGTAAAGATGCCTCTGGTTTACAATTGGATTAATTTGAAAATGTCACAACTCAAANTGTATGTTGGCTAAGAAGAGGGGAAAAGGTAGTGAATTTGATGACATCCTGGGATACAGTAAGACCCTGTCTCAAAAAATTAAAGCAGGAGGGAATGAAGGAAGGGACAGAAGGAATTAAAAGGGGAAGATGAGGAGATAGAGAGAAGGAATGCATTCACTATACTGGGGTTTATGCCTAGTCTTATTATAACTCCTTAGTCTCAGCTTTGCTTAGCCACACAGTGCCACGTAGGGCATCAACTACTTACCCTTGAAGTCACATGGCTGAGTTGGGGCTAGATGAAACTTCCTGTCCTANTAGAATAGCTGCTCGGAGAAAAAATAAAAATTAAACATCCTTGCCGGGCGGTGGTGGTGCACGCCTTTAATCCCAGCACTGGAGAGGCAGAGGCAGGCAGATCTTTGTGAGTTCGAGGCCAGCCTGGGCTACCGAGTGAGTTCCAGGAAAGGCGCAAAGCTACACAGAGAAACCCTGTCTCGAAAAAGCAAAAAAAGAAAAAAAAAATTAAACATCCAAATTGATTTCATCTAGATGCATATTGTCCTACAACATTATGACAGTGAAAGACCTCAAGTCCAAGCATTGCCTGATGGAGATCATCAATATCCCTGGTAATAACTGCTGCCCTTGGTAGTGAGCTTTATATAACAATACTAAATAAGCTAGCAAGCCAATTCTTACTATATAACAATGTTTTAGTTTGTGATAGATTGTCTTGAAATCTCTGATGTCTTCCTACTGAATTTGATTTGGACAGACTGCCCTTAGAGACATTGATTATAGCATCCTTATATACATATTTTATCTCATAAGCTCTTTAAGGAAATAAATAATTCCATATTAATATGATTTTAACAATTTCATAGAGAAAATGCATCATTAATTTTTTCAATTTATTTTAATTCTAAATTTTAGGATTTAAAATGGACAACTATATTTATTCTTTTTACAAAAACATGTATCTTGCTCATATATTTCTTTAAAAGGTATATCCAAATAAATAACAAAATAAAATTGTAATACTTATGTTTTTGATTGAGCAAATGCAACCTCTCAAGCCATAGGATGCCAGGCTTAATTTATTTATTCAAANTTCAGCTTTGTGTGAACATCGAACTTTTAAATGTATAAGAAGGATGTTTTAAACAGTATGAGCTACAACTACCAAGAACATTTAGTTTTCATCTGAAATTGAAATTTAACTGGACCTCCTGTCTTTTATATTTGCTGAATCTAGAAATTTTGTTCACAAATCCCTATCACTAGCCCCATTAAATCCGAACTAATCTCAGCTGTCTTTATTTTGACTACTAGACCGAGTCTGCTCCCTTCCCATCTCATCTTCCTGGGATTCTCCAGGGTATCTCTGACTGCCAGCCATGAAACCTGCAGAGTTCGCTACTCCTTGACTCTCTACTGTTGCTGTTTTCCTTCTTTTCTTGTCTTAGGCAACTGTGTCCCTGTCTCACTGAGTAACCTNTCCTGGGTTTTAACTGTTTCCTTAAGCATTCTGTTCTTACTCCTACTCAGTCTGATGCTGTGACCTCAAAATGTGAAGGAGAGCCTCATACTTCTTACATCCTCATGGCTTCANTGATCACAAGAANCTGTCATCCCTTACCTAGATTATTCCTAATAGGTCTTACAACCCATTTTGCAGNCTTATTACTCACTCACCATCATTGATGAATATGGTTAGAGCTGACAATCAATGCACCAATAGTATCCCTGCATGATGAGTTAGGCATCCCATCTCCTTTCCCAGGACTCACATGATACCTTAAGCTTTGTCCTCTTTTTGTGTCTCTAGACACAGCTTTCTCATTTTAACTTAGAGTGATTCTCTTGTTTCTGCTTTGTTTGACCCAATTATATTTATTACATTTCCAAACAAACATATTTCCCTTCAGGTACATTCTTAATACTCCAGAATGCTGGCACGATGTCTTCCTTCATAACACTTTTTACCATCTGATGCAATATGCCCCTTGATTTTTTTTGGTATGGCTTGGTGTAGATGATATAGGTCCTCACTATTATGTNTTAAGCCCCAAAGGGAACAGTATTGACATTTTTTTCAACTAGCAATCATGAAAATGCCNGCAAACAAGTACACAGGCCAATCTGATCATGACAATTCTTCAATTGAGATTCCTTCTTCCTACGTGTGTCAACTTGACAACAAAACCAATGAAAACAGGAGGCATATTAATAATCTATACCAAATGATCAAGTAAAGGAAGCACTGAGTGACATATACTAGACAGGTACATGCACCCAGACATTGAGATGAAGGACAATTCATCCTGTGCAGTAATTCAGGTCTGGAGAAATACCAAGCTTTATAACACACCTCCTACACTCCCACCCCTCTAGTAGGTGACTGTGTTACTCCTTCTCCACGTTTGTTATATAAGTTCCCTGCACTGCTTCTACTTTCCTTAGTCTTGGATGATCATCTTGTCTCTTCATTTCACTGAGATATTGTGGTAAACAGAAGCTGTGCACCAGATCTCTTTCTACCTCACCTGTACATCCCCAGGTGTCTACCCCAGATACCTGGTCTTCCTATTTCAGCAGCACTGAGAGATGTGACCCCACGCAGGTCACCATCAACAGTTGCTTATTACACTCCATCTTTCTTGCTGCCTGGAGGATACTGTTGTACCATGCTTCTCAGTCTGGTTTACGTTATCAAATATTTAGTCACCATCAGGCCCATCAACACAAAAATACAGTTCTTTCTTAAAAAAAAATAATAGAGACAGAAAAGGAAAAAGCCATTGGCTTTGCTTTCTTTCCAAATTTTATACTACTTATTTGCTAACTTTTGAAATAAAACTCTGGTTATGACTACCTCTATTTCCTGTCCTACCTTCATATGTGCATGTTTGTGTGTTTAATTTCTCTACCTCTCCATATTCCTCTCAATATAGCTCACATATGATAAAATTCACCCCATTTTTCTTTAAGGCCAATTGAATCGAATTTTTTCCTCCATATTGCCACTTCTATATAATTAGGAATTCCAGTGACATGTATGTTCCTAAATTTAATAGTCATTGATCAATTCCTTTTTTTTTTTCCCAGAGCTGAGGACTGAACCCAGGGCCTTGCGCTTGCTAGGCAAGTGCTCTACTATTGAGCTAAATCCCCAACTCCGATCAATTCTTATCTAACTTGTCTTATTAGAAACTTTTCAGCCATTTTATAATTTTCTTTTATATGATATATTTATTTGTTTTCCAAGATGGNCAAAAGCTCTTGATTTTTCCATGGCTTTACTTCTTTCTACATAATGTTTTCTGGATCTANTTTTTCCCCAACTTTATAATTTTAGCTTTCCAGACTTGATCCTTGGTCTTTGTCTCAATTCATATTTGTGTTTTTCTTATTCCCATTTAGCCTCCTAGCTTTACATCCCAAGCATAGATGTTTCTTTATCTGTATGCACAACTCTCAATTCTCCATCTCAAGTTGGACTTTTAAAGAGGAATCTCCTATTCANTGTGTCTGTAATAAATCAAGTATGTGTTTCTCCTGCAATCAATGGCAATTCCATNTTGCCACTGTAGAGATCAATTCACTTAAAAATCTTGATGTCATTAACCCATGTTTCTCATTCAATCAATCCTACTTATGCTTGGTTCTGATCTCTGTGTGTAGACTGACTACATATTGTCATCTCTCCTTTTACCTCATCCATGCAGTAGATTCCTATAATTGTGTCCAGAAGATCCCTGACTATAATCTCTTGTTCACCTATAGTTTATTCTGAACAAAGCATNTGCNGTGAAAAATTTAAATGTGCAGATTTTGTCATATCTATTCAAACTACTTCAGTGGCTTTCCCTTCCTTAGGACAGAATCAAAATTACAACAGAAAACTTATGACTGTCTTACATGATCTGAGCCTTCTTATTGTGTCCTCTTCCCATATCAACCTTTTCCCAGTGCACTCTGACTGCATGCATCTTTGCTTCTGCCTTACATATGAGTCTGCTTTGGATCCCTTTACCTTTATCCACTTTTTCTAGACTACTTTGCCACAGAAGTCTGCTTTGCAAACACCTGTCTGACCTTCTCATCTTTGCTCTTGTCTCACTTTTAACTAAGACTTTCCACATAGCCTAACATTTCTC
>LZPO01087578.1:35689-46375 GCA_001675575.1 Neotoma lepida | reverse complement strand
GTAGTTTCCTATTAGCTGAAAATATTTTAATGGCTACAACTACCTTCAGAAGCACTGGATGGATTGAGGTGACAATACAGGCGCCTCATCACTGACCCAAACATACAGCAACAATTTGATATAGTAAATTCTATTCTAATCTATGTTTTACAAGTGAGAGAAACAGAAGTTTAGAAATCTAAATACTTTATGAGACACACACTAAGTGGCAGAGCTGGAATAAAAATTCAGTTTCATTTTATAAAACACATACTGTTCAGTCTCTCCTTCTAGTCCACTGCTTTTGCAAATGGAATATTACTTTGCTATTGTATTTTCTGTCTGCAGCAATATAAGAAACCATTGATTTTTGCATCTTATCTAGCCTATAATATGTTTTGTCCTTTAATTCCTATTTTAAATCTTGTTTCACACACTTATTTCAGAAGTTATTATATGGTTAAGGATTTTCAGAAATTATTTGATAACAGAGGTAACAGATCAACACTTATTAACTCAAGCAATTTATTCTATTTATGAAAATCTTTTAGTGTTCATTATTAGGTTCATGATAGATTGAAAATATGATTTCCCTGTATCAATGTAGAGATATCCTCCGAGCTTTGTAATTTTTNTTGAGAACTTGAAATCTATCAACTATTCCTATATATTATTTTAAATAACCATNGGAGAATAAATAATGGATAATTGTAAAAGACCATTGAGTTTTATGAATAGAAATAGTTTGTGAGTTGCAGCCTCATAATAACAACAGTGNTTCAAGGCTTGTCTATTAAGGTATCTGGGATGATTTGACAGAAACTCCATTTAGACCATAGTAATTCTCACATNGTGTATGCAGCAGCTTGTTCCCACAAGTTACCAGTTTTCTCCTGATATNAAAGCAGAGCCTTGGGCTCATGAGAGAAAGGNNATTGCTTGTGTGACTCATAGGATNCCATTAGCTCTGTCTTCTATTTTCCATTTCAGGTCNTTTCTCNTATCCTTGAGATTTCTTTCCCTTTTTGAGATGACTTACAATTGTTAACAAGTATCTTCTGTACAACTTGGCAACAAAATCCATCACTGTAGGAACCAATATTAGATGCAGTGACATGTATGACTACTCAGTACATTGTGAACAGAATCACCCCAGACANATTNACATAGAAGATTTTAAAGCCACAGCAGTGTTCTGCCATAATACTTCCTCCAGCCCCCATTGCAAGAGTAGCATANCCAGCATAGGATTGTCCCCTTCTAAGTCAGCTTCAGGACACAGATACAAGAGAATTACATCCAGACAAGGGAAGATGGTGTCTACCTTGAAGAGGTACTAAATGTTCCTAAGGGTGGNAGGGAGGGGAGCANACCCTTGAGATCNAGAGCAAAGTTTAAGAAACTGTCTTTTCCCANGAACNATCTCCTTTGGTAAGATTATACATTCCACATCCATCGCAATGACACACACACATACTTAGTGGCCAATAAAGTGACATCAGAAAGGACTCATGCCATACCCAAGAGAAGCTTGATTGTTTCTCAGTCATGATCAGAATTGTGCGGNTGAAATATGAGCTGCTTCAGTCTGATTTCCTGGTTGAAACTGAATAATAATGGAAAAGCAGGCAAAGGCACACTGGGTAAGGCGTGCACAGGGTGAGCACTGGTAGTTCTAAGCCATGAATATTTGTTTTTTCCTCAGAATTGTGGAAGCTGCCAGACATGCCTTATTTGCCTTCATTCACAGTTTTCTTTTTCTTTCTTTCTTTCTTTCTTTCTTTCTTTCTTTCTTTCTTTCTTTCTTTCTTTCTTTCTTTCTTTCTTTCTTTCTTTCTTTTTACAAAGTACAATGACCAAATCTGGAACAACAAATAATGTATAAAAAAATAATTTATGCAACTATGCTATAGCCTTACCCTAAGGTTATTAAAGTAGGTGCACATGTTAAATTTGCATTACTTTGTGCTAGTTTATGTTGCATTGATGCTGTCATTTATGCTGAAAATCATTAGGTAATGCTGAGAATTAATAATAAAAAATGCCAGGAATAATTAATATATATGAAAATATTTTTAAATAACTTTTTCCCTTTGATAGAATGGCTTATTTTCAACTTTTTAGAAACTCATATAGCTATAGAAATTTGTAGGTTATTTGGCCTTGTAGTATCATATATGAATGTGACGAAGATGTTGCTATGTATTTCTTTCTAAGTAATAAGTATTCTTACTTTAAATTTAATTTATTGGTATTTATTTGTCTTCGTGTAATTTGTCTTCAAATTACACGAAGGTTTTAGAAAATGCTTTTCTTTTATATAATGGTAAAAAATGAGAACAGACGTACAGTTTACTGTGAGTCATTGCTTGGCTTTTAGAGGCATCCCCCCCACACACACACACACTTGCACTTGAGTCCAGTGTTAATCCATATGATACTATTAAATCAAATATTTTCTCAACAAAAACATCAGAGCATGGATTTCTTGGGCTATTACTTACTGACCACAGTAGGTTTTCAAATTAAATTGTGCAATTATTTCACAGTATCCAAAGCTGTGGCTTTTCTTTTCACAGTCAAACTTGTTCTAGTAGACAAGTTGCTTGTCAGTCTTAAAGCTTAGCATACAGGGCATCAAATTCTAAAATGTCAGCAGTTTGAAACATATTGAATGCCATTGNAAGCTAAACTTTTCTTTATCAGAGAAGTTGGTGTGAAAGCACTGAGGTACTGTAAAAATTTGAAATCAGCTTAATTTCAAATATTTGTTTTAATGAAGAAATAGAGAAAGACTCATATATTTTGGATGGCATTTTTCTAATGACTTTTCTTTTTTCTTAAGGTTTCTGAAACAGTATTATTTGTAACAAAAGGAGTCATTTTCTTGTACTATGAGTTCTGTCTCACAGTTCTCTTAACATTTTTCAGATCACAGGGATCCATTCACCTTTCTAACTCTGTATGACTGCTTTAAGGATCACCAAACAATTAAAAAGATACTACTAAATGATGTTTTACTTTAACCATTTCCTCTTTCTCATTTGTACATTCAACATTCATTCTCCTTGCCATATACTTTTCAGATAACGGTTTTGTGAAGTCCCCATTTGNATATCTTTTCTATGATCAAAAACAACAACCTTCTTGCAGTCATCATTTGGCATGACTACACCAATCATATATATAAAGGAGTACACTGTGAAGTGCTNCTACATATTATGAGGAAAGTGAACAGTAGCCCAGAACTTTCACTGCAGAATCACCATGTCATNGGCAATTAAATCACACTCTTTCTTAGTCAGGTTGCTCCAGAGAAAAGATTCGGTGCACTTACCAGTTATCATTTTNTGTCCTGTTGGGGATAAACCCTAGGCTGAGTAGAGCTCACTAAGAGGGACTTTTGCTTGTCTACAAATATGTAGATGTATGGACAAAGTAAGTTTGGGGTAAGATCAAAGGTCTTTTATGTATTCTNTAGCTTAACTAAAACCCTCATGGAAATCAAGTGGACTTGAAATTATTTTTTTTCCAACTCAAATAACTCCAGAGGTGNAGAGAATACTTTTGCCACTGAGACTCAATTTTTCACTTGACATACTGCTGACAGGACAGTTGCTCATCAGACTTGACAGAATCAACTTCACACTATATGAACTATAAAAACCATTATTTCCCACATTTTAGGTGCAATATCTGCATTGGGAACTGTAATCTTTTTATTTTTTTCATAATAATCAGAAGAATGGTGGAATTATGTATATGCATGCCTATACTAATGTGGTATTTATTTTCGAATTGGCACTGATGGTAGTTGGGTGGATGAGAATGCACTGGCTTACAAGTTCTCAGGTAACATAATTAACTTGTATGATTAGTTTCCATGTGCATTTTCATATTTCAATTTTTTCACTATGCCTAAAGCAAATTCTTTGATACATTGTACAGAACACTGTATTTTGATTATTTCCTTGTTAATCCTTTTATTTATTATTAATACAACTATTTAGCTTTCTTTGTTGCTGACGTCCTGGGACCAAGATAATCATCCTCATGCCAACTCCCAAATCAGAAGAAACATCATCACAATTACAATGCTAAAATTTAAACCTTTAACTGCCCCTCTCTCTGTCTTTCTCCCTCTTCCTTTCCCTCCCTCCCCCTCTCCCCTCCCTGCCTCCCCCTCTCCCCTCCCCCTTCTCTCCCTCCCTCCCTCTTTCTCACTTTCTCTCTCTTTCTGTGTCCTTTGTGTTGGTGTATGTAAATGCAGGCCCATGAATAACACAGTATAATTGCATAGGTCAGTTCTTGCTTTCCACTTTGTCTGAAGCANGGNTATTCTTTTGTTCCCTGTTGCATACACCAGACTAATTTGCCCACAAGCAATCTACCTCTTCTTCCTATCTTTATCTCTCAGTAGGAACACTAAGATTACAGTCATATGTTACAGAATTCAACATTTATGTGGTTTCTGGGGATTCANATTCAGGTCCTCATGCTGTGCTGCAGACACTTTGTCCACCGGGCCATCCCCTAAGCCCTAAAAGGGTTTAGCATCTTGTCCAAGACATCTTATTTGTGGATGAAGTAGAAGATGAATTGCTAAACTTCATGCTCACAATGCACCTAAATTANGCCACTTGGAGTGAAGAAACAATGGAAGGGTAACTATGATGAAACCCAAGTCATGGTTGTCAGCATCAGCATCTAGGGAGAAAATTCTTGCAACATTTATATAACATGCAATCACGTTTTATTCATTTAACAGTAAAGCCGTACATACTGCCAATAAGATATAATGTCTGATAAGGTATCAATTTACTGCTAAAATTTTTACACTAAAATCACNGAATTCTGGGACTTTTGAATTCTGTGTTGAGATCTCTTGGGATGCTGAAATGTTAGTGATGAAGCTTGACTAGTTTCTGGCAAGTGGGAAGGTGGGCTGTTCTATATGAGTGTTACTTTCTTTGACTATTTGCTCAGACTACTAATACAGTGTTGTATCTACCATTTTAAGCTTTATTTTCTAGATCTCTAGGGCCAGTTTCCAGGACCTTGGGACTATAGAGTCTTAAGGGTTCCATTTTCTGAAAATATATTATCATACTTATGTTACTACATTTAAATTTGTTACTTTCTTATTGCTGTGACAGAATACAGAGACAGTTTAAGGGAAAGATTTTATTCTGGCTCATTATTCAGGGAATATAGTCCATCATGGCAGGGAAGGTATACGGGATGGAATGGTTTATAGTTGTAGCATTAAGATAATGAGGGGAATGGTAGATACATCTCCATAGATCAGAAAACAAAGATATAATAGTGGAAGTGAAGGCAGCTTGTGACTCTAAGACCCAATCCTTTTGGACCTGCTCCTTCCAGCTAGATC
The DNA here is from genome assembly GCA_001675575.1 of Neotoma lepida. Lineage (NCBI taxonomy): Eukaryota > Metazoa > Chordata > Mammalia > Rodentia > Cricetidae > Neotoma > Neotoma lepida. Next base: position 41,004 of record LZPO01087578.1, on the reverse strand, counting down.
CATAGCCTTCTAAAACAGTGCCATTAGCTAAGCAAAGGCATGAGCAAATATATTTCACAAACTCTAAATTACCTTCTCTGACTCTCATAGGCTCATGGCCATCTCACAATGCCAAATGTTTTCAACTTGACTTCAGGAGTCTCCAGANCAGCACAGTTTGAACCAATTCAAAAGTCCAAAGTATCCTTGGGGTCTCTAGGTAGCAGTTTAATGTGAGCTTGTATAAAACAAACCAACAAAAAAGTCCACATAAGATGATGTGGGGAAAACACACCCATTTCAAAGTTGGGAATGGGAGAAGAATGAGGAAAGGCTCAACACAAGCAAGACAGAAAACTCACAGGGAAAACACTAATACTTTATCTGCATCACTAATGTTCAGGACTTGAAGTAAAACTTCTCGGGCTCTAATAGGATGGGTATCCCTGCCCATGCTGCTCTACTACGTTCTACACTCACAGTCTCTCTCTTGGTCTGGCTTCACTCAATGTCTTCAGATTTCCTTGGAAGATGTCCCACATTAGTGGCATTCCAGTATTCTGAGGATGCCAAGGCAGCCATGGCTTCAGCTTCTTAACTTTCATGCACAACCCGTTCAAGAGTCCCAGGCATAGAATCTGATTCTGGTACAAGTTATATGGCCTCAGCCATTTTGCAGAACTGTTGTGCAAGCTTCTATGACCCTGTCTTGCAACTTGCATGATCAACACTATGTGAACTGAACCAAGTTCTGCTCTCAACTCTATAAGATAGAGTCTAACTCCTTTCGGCCACAGCTACAATGGATCCTATGTGTCTCATCAGTTGAACTGGGGAAAACATTTCCTTACATACCCTTGTATTAAGTCTATAGTCTCACTGCTCAAACATTCTCATTTCTGAATGAAAGTTCTCAACAGAGATTTTAGTTGTACATCCTGGAGTCTTCAGTGGGTGGACTGTTTTCCTCAAGGCAGCCTTTTGTACTGCCACAATGTGAAACCTGAACTTTCACCTTAATGTTGCCAATATCTTTATCAATTATTTCAACGTTGTCTACAGGTAACAGTAGTATGTTATCTACTACATACAAATATTTCTATACCATACAAAGCCTATGCCACCAATAGGAAACCAAGTTTTAAATTGTGAGCCTGTAGAGGAACATTTTACATCAAAACTATATCAGCATTAAAGAATGTTGTTTATTTCAGGTNATCCACCTTAGCATGGTTCATTTTTTTTAATCTTCTATGAGTTTCCTCAGTCGTGAATTCTTTTAGTGTTGAATATATGCCTGGTACCCTGTAACAGACAGAAAATTTTCAAGATGGAATTAAAATTTTAGGACTCACTCTAGTGTTTTGTTTTTCTTTCTCCACGATGTTGATAAAGGGCTGGGAAAGCTATTATGGATGTAGAAGGAATAGCTCATTTGCTTAGAGCCCGATCTAAGTGCTTTGGTCCTTTTGAAAATGCTTACAGCTCATTTCTATCCTGAAATATCCACAGTGATTTATGGAGCTGTTTCGTTGGTATTATGGCTTCTCTAAAAGGCAAAACAGGTGTTTGTGGGGGCTGAGGATGGGATGTTGTTGAGACACATCTATAAATGTTGTAAAAAAAAATAACCAGGAGTGTGTGATATCCATAGTGAAACCATATGCCTCCTGCAGAGAACTTGTCATTGCTCTGAGGAGGGGAATCACTATCACTTATGTGCCTGTGAAGTCTACAATATGCCCAGTAACTCATCCTTTAATATCACCAATCATTTAATAGGAGGCAAAGAACAGTCTTACTTTCTTGAATATTCTGTTAAATTTTAAAGTTATTTCTTGAAAAGAACATGTAGCACTATTTCTTAGCACTATAACAACAGTTTTAAAGTTACATCCTTCTGTTTGTATGTCGGTATCAAAAGCTAATGCACATGGCCCATCCTCTCACCTCCATGATTCTCACAACAACAACAACAAAAATGTTGGAAATATAGATACTTGAGGGGACAGCTGAATAATATGATCCACACAAATGATGAAGCTCTAAAAAATAAAAGGAGTATGNGTTTTCTTTTGTGCATAAAATCTCTGATTAGAAGTTCTTGCAGTTGTTGGAGAGGTGACTCAGTGGTTAAGAGCACTTGCTCTTCTTGTAGAGCATGTGAGTTCAGTTCCCAGCACACACATGGCAGCTCACACCAAATTACAGTTCCAAGGGGTCTGGTACTGTCTTCTGTCCTTGAATGCTAACAATAAAAATAAATAGACAATTTCAAAAGGAAATTTCCACTGTAACTAAAGTTTATCATTAAATAATTATTTTCCCATTTATGGTTCCAATTTTTTTGTTAATTATTCACATTAGCTTCTTACTCTTTTCTAACATTAACATTTGTTTTGAACTATTTCAAAGGAACACTTAGTCTTATTGAAACTAAACCGATTCATTTTGCTTATATACAACTTTTATGCTATAAAAGATAGAAATATGGAAGCTAGCCAGTAATGATGAAGCTTCCAGAACAGGCTTTGAGTCTAAGCAGAGAACATTTTGTTTATAGCTGAATACAATTCAGTATGCATTTGTATCATATTAACATTATCCGTTCATCTGTTGATGAACATCTAGCTAATTGCATTCCCTAGCTATTGCTAACAAAGCAGCAATGAACATAGACAGATGAGCAAGTATCTCTGTAGAAGGGTATAGAGTCCCACAGATATAGGTTCAAGAGTGGTGTACTTGGGTTACTGTAGTTCTATTTTTATCATTTTTGAGAAACCACCACATGATCTCCATGGTGGCTGCCCTTGCTTACATCCTCAATAGCAGTCCTCTTTCCCCACATCCTCTCAAGAATTTGTTTTCTTGGTGATAGTTGCTCTGCCTGGGTTAATATAAAATCTCCAAGTAGTTTTAATTTGCATTTCCTTGATGGATTGTACTGTAATACTTAATTAATACAGCTTAATTACAAATTAAGCATTTGTATTTCTTGTTTTGACCTATAGTGCATTTTTGTTTGGATTAACTATTTTCTTACTGTTTGAAGAAAAACTATGAGGCATTGTTAATATGATATTATACTTTCCAAACAATGGGGAGTACACAGTTTCTGAATTCTGGTTCCCTTCTTTTTGATCTCCAGGAATTCTGTGAGCTGCTCCATGTCTGTTTCTATAGATCAGTTTCCTATTAGACAAAGGTAGATCATTTCTAAGTGATAGTGTCTGAAGAAAGAAAATAAATTCTAAGATGCCCTTAGATCACCTAGCTAACAGTCTTTAATCATTTCAACGCAATTCCACTCAGTTTGGGAAGAGGTATTGTGTTTATTGTGGCTCACAAAATATTGTTGCTTTTATAACAGTCTGAGTGAATAATTTAATTTTGGCCAATAAATATAGTAAGTTCCTTCAACCTAACCATGCCCTCACTGCTGGGACAGATTATTAAAGGTGAAAAGTGTGCCCTATGTTAGATGCATTGATTCTTTTAGAAACCATTGGCATACTACGACCTCAAGGGAAATCTCAAAGACAAGACTTAGCCTCACTGTATGGCCCATGAGGGAAAGACTTGTGCATATTATACAACAGGGATGTAAACCCCTGTCTCCTCCAAATCTCAGTGAAAGGCTTATTTCTGAAAATATTTTTGAATGGATCATTATTATTGTCCACCCCTGAGAACTGGGAGTTTGTTTGGGCAGAGTGTCTCAGTCCTGAAGAGATGGGTTTCAACACGGGAAGAAACAAGGAGCTTCTGGCTTATAATGTCAATAAGNCCTGCAGTTTTACACAAAATAAATTATTTTCTCATCTTTGCAGAGGCACTGAAGTCAGAAAGTGAGACAGAAATATGTCCAAATTATCACATGAAACAGATTACCTCAAAGATGAACAATCAATAAAAATGGATACTAAAATTAAATGTACTTCACTTGNTGTCTCCAGATAAAAAGGATTTATAAACTTTCTATCTCGTATTCTTATCCCCTATTTTAAACAATATAAAAGAATACATAAGGATACATAATCAAAATAAAATGCTCAACTTACTTCAGCTGTGTCATAAAACATTATAGTAGACAAACCAGAAAGTGTCTATTAGATTTTTTTTAACTCTAAGAAATCCAATCTAGGTATATGGGTACATATTCCAAAGAACTTAAAACAATAATTATTTGTTAACTACCAACTATTTCATATTTGTATTTGCATTCTAAAACAATAATTACAATTAGCATATTGCGTTCACTTTATGAGAAGCCTCTAGTGTATATGTATTTTACTAACAGAACCAACTTGATTATTACTTTGTTTGTATATTTATTTTTTTATTTCCATATGGTTTTGATTACTTTGTAGTTTCTCATTTTTGTCTGTTGCATAATTTGTGCTTTATATAACATTGTAGTGCATGTGTGACACACTCATCTAATTGGATAGGGTCTAATTTTCACACTGTGAAAAGTAAGCTCTGGTCTTGGAAAGTCTTGTTTGTTTGTTTTGCCATAGACCTCACTGATAAACCATTTCCTCATGATGCTTCAAATTTGGCCGTATATTTTAAAGTTCTGTTTTTAATCTCCTTGAATCTCAAATAACATTTTTCAAAGGTCAGACAGTTATATTCTTGTTATAGTTTCCTATGTCATATTAGTACCTAACANGAAACTGGAAAATAACACTTTTGTAATATCAGGAGCTGACAGAAGACTCTGGCTTCCATTTGGTAACTAATATAGTTGAATCAGAAATGTGCATACACTCCATGAATTTATTTTTGACATTTAACCAAATTGGCATCATTTCTGACATATCTATCAATGATAGGATCCACAGACATTTATCTGTCCAGTGGCAACTAAATCACCACTAGCTCATTGAGGCCAATTTTCAAAGGTTAAGCATAAGAATTCAATCCTCAAAACTATTTTAGATTNTGGATTCTGAAATAGTTTGGGCAATAATTTAAGTTAAAATGTTGCTTTGCCAATGAACATAGTGACTTATACCTGTAACCCTAGCACCCAGAAGTTGAAGCAGAAAGACTGCCAAAGGAAAACTATGTCACTTTATCCATCAAATTACTGAAATATTTTAATATTCTCTAATCTAGAAATCCTTCAGATTTGTACAGAGCTTCCACTACCTGCTGGAAAGGTACTGGGCCACAGAAGAAGGTCTGACCAAGGTATGGTCTTAAGTACATGAAATAGGAGAATAGTAGGTGGGTAAGGTAGGCCAAAGTCAAAATGCAAGGGTGTCCTAAATGCTGGGTCTTGGAATTCATCTGGTGCAACAGTATGATAAAACTCCTGCTCAGAA
>LZPO01087578.1:0-11224 GCA_001675575.1 Neotoma lepida | reverse complement strand
ATCATTTTTTTATTCATTCACTGAATCTTTCCAAGGCCAAATCTCTTACCCCCTTCCCATTACTTGAAAATGCGTAGGTAGCTACAGTAACACCAATTCNTTTCATCCAAANGCATACCTGGCTTNATTCTNATTTCCTTCTTAGATGGGTCACAGCCAGCAAGAGCCTTTTTCTTCTCTGAACCCCTTAGCATCCCTCTGATGCTCAGCTCTCACATCAGCACCGCATTCCGTTTTGTCATCCTTCTTCCAGTGCAGTACACAGAGTGAGTTATACAATTAGTCTCTCAAGACAATGTAGGNTTGGCTCTCTTTTTATAATGTTATACCATTTGCCCACATGTCTGTTTATCAATTTTATAGAATTGCTCTTTTCTTACTTTGAGATGCCTTAACTTACAGAAAGCTCCTTCCGTAGTTTTGTACACTTCCTTCTTTTATGCCCCCGCCCCATTATTTTTCTGTTGAAATAGATTTTACATTCTAATCTTCAGAGAACTGAGGTTTCACTGAGTTTCTTGCTGTGGAGGAAAAAGGGGAAGTTGAGACAATTGATTTTCTACAAACATCCATCTTTACATCCTTAGTTCTCATACCTATTTATGACACANTCTTTNTTATATCTGGGGCTATACACATATATGTGCACACACNGAAATATGTGCCTTTTCTTTGGCAAAATCAGTCTGTTCTTTAAAGATATTTTAAAAATTGAATATCTGACCCACATTAGCCCAGGAATTTTCAATTTCCAATTTCCCTTGAATCAAATTCTTGAGCACATTTATGATTTCATTTTCAAGTTGATGAGCTGCAAGTTATGGGCATTATCTAGGCTCAAGCTCTTCCAATAAAAATCACAGATAATAGAGCTGCAAAGGAGCATTCTGAACTGCCCAGGCAGCATCTTTTTTTTTAACAAATGATGAAAATAGGCCCTAAGAGAGAATGATTTGTTCACATTCATACAGTTACTTAGCACAGAAGTCAATAGATCAAAAATCAGAAATAGGTTTCAAGAAAGAAGTTTATTCTATCCTACGTCTTGCCAAAACTGCCAGTATTTTCTTTTGCTTAAGTTAGCCTTATATAGTCCTCAATCCATTGAAAGCCAAACGTGTCTCCTATTACTTCAAGGAATTATCAAATATTCTGAACTTACCTTGCAAAGGTTGTTGGCAGCTGCTTTCCTAGCCAGTTTCTATTCATGTTTCTTCTAGCCACTGTGCCTGACTTAGTGTGTGTTATGAGTGGTGCCATAGCACAAATAGATGGCAAAAAAGAACTAAGGACATCGGCTATAGGGTGAATGGTGTAGGAGATGTGTAAAGAAGAAATCATTAGCTATTTGTTTTGGTTGGGGGAAGGTTAGAGGAAGAAGTCATTAGTTGTNTTCTCTGGGGAGATCCAGCAACTAAGGTGGTCAGTGAGNTCTCATAGAACCACCCTGAAAACACACACAAGAGCTTAATTTCCTGCTCTGCAAACAGTGTGAGACCAGGACAAACTGCTTAGTATTTCTGAGCTTGGGTTCCTCATCAAACATTAAAGTGGCAACAATAATAGCATTGTTGCATAGATTAAATTGGATAAATTATGTAAGAGACACTGCCTCAGACTACTCTTTTAATAAACTGTAGGTGTTGGTAATTGGGTAACATAAGCTGACTAATAATATAATAATAATATAAAATTAAGAGGGAAAATACTACATTATTAATATGGTATTTAATAGTAGACAAACCAACTGAATACTCTTACTTGGCTCTACTACAATGGTCATATCACTTGTATAATTTTAAGGAAACTCTGAAGCGCACCCCTCCCCAATTTTGCACCAGCAATTCTGTCAGTGCTGATCCCTGAATGCACAGCATATAACAAATCCATGTTTCTGAATTGTTGAGTTAATATAAATATAAAATCCTTCATGTAATTCTCTTTGCTATANTCTAGCCCAGGTTCTCTGGTGATGCGTGACTTTGCTTTATTTTACTTAGTTAGTTTAAACAGAAGGAACAAAAAGATGAGCCTACCTATGCTATCATTTCTTCTGAACCAATATCAAATGCCACAGTGAGATTAATGTAATTTATATGCAGATTCCTGGAAGGAAGGGGGACTGCTGACCTCCTGTTCTGCTGCCTGGAATCTCCCTGGACTCTGGAACAGAGAGTTTGAAATATTAATGCCTCGAATAACAAATTAGAATACATAGCAAATTAGGTGTGAGCACAACAATTTTAATTAGTTTTAGGCACATTTTAATGATTGTTTGTCCATTAGTTCCAGTAAACATAAAAATGCAAGGGGGAAAAAAAAGATGTACCAGGTCCTTCCTACTTAGCTTTGTTTTAACCGAAGCCTTTGCAAAGATGTATATCATTTTAATTTTGGTTCCAAAAGCTTTTATGTAAATTAATTGCATTGGAGAATTGGCAAGAACATTTTATTCAATTTGGAACAGCAGTGATTATAAGCTTTACATTAATATAACAACAATTTAACAATGGCTGATAGATGGGCCACAGCCATGCAATTATCAAAAGTGAGCCACCCTCTTGATCTCTAATTAGGTCTATAAGCAAATAGAGTTTCNCTGGCACTAATTGCCATATTAAAGCTGGCAGTGAGGTAGTATGTCAGCTCACCTTGAGGGAGTCAGCCCAGAGTTGTGTTTATCCAGAGATTTTTCATTTTGGGATTCAATCAGATACAGAATTCAATTATATATGTTGTGAAATAGACATTTAATGGAATTGGAAAGCTGCCTCCTCCATCAGTCTGGTGAACTGTGGTGTCAGTGACTCGAGTCTAAAGAATCGGCCTCAGATTCTGTTCTCCCACTGCCCTTAAGCCTCATCAGACTCCCATCCTCTAAACTAGCCAGCAATACAATCCAGCACTTCACTTAGTGCCAGACAAATGAGTGAATAGATGATGGAATAGATGATGTGTAATCCCCTGACATGCTGTTCCAGTTCTGTGGTGANGAAAGGGCACTCAAAGAGGATTTAAAAGGTGTGTGAGCACCAGGCTAGACTGTATGGGACCAGTTTTAAAGCACCCAGGAAATANCTTTATTTCTTTCTGTCTTCCACGCAAAGCTTGGCCCATATGCCAGAGAGCTTATTTTGTTTATTTTTTTCTCCAGCTATTCCAATGGGCACATCAATGACACTTAAAATGAAAAAGTATTTTCATGTAGGTATCAGGATGTACTTAAACTAGACCCAGAAAAAGTACAGAGTCTACCGAAGTCAACACAAAAGATCCTTGAGAAAATTTTAATTGTTTTTACCCCAAAATGTGATCATGCTGTGAGTGTTCAGGCTAAGTAGATTTATTCAGCCAATTCATGGTGTGTATATTTTATATATTGTGCCAGGCATGTCATAAGCATATATAGTATTTAATCAGTAAACAAAACAGGCTGTGTACCTAGATTTCTAGGGGGATTAAAAAAATAATCAATTTGATTTGGGCAGTAGACTAACAGTAAAACACAAACCACCAACCAAGTGTAATATGGAAATATGGATCTTTATAGTAAAACAATCCAATACAACCCACAGCAATGCAATGGAGAAGAAGACATGCAATGACTCTGAAGGGCAGAATTTGAAAGTCAGAAATAATTATCTGTGCTTAAAGTCTGTGGATATCCACACCATTGTGTAGGGAGGGATACTTTGAAAAGCATGAAATGGTTAGAAGGATGGACTTTTTTTTCCATTATGCATAAAATCTGGTGGTTTAATTTCAAAGACCCCACAAGCCAGCTTAGGTCCAGCTGTAAATGAACAGAAAACAAGAGACCAATGCTAATGCCTGCTAGTCTAACTATTTCCCCATCCAACCAACCTCTGCTGAGTACCCACGTCCACCCAAAGTAGAACTACCAAAGTAGAAGGTAACTATCAACAGGCAAGCTTGCATGCAAGGTTATGCACCTGATAAACTTTAACAAAAACAGGCTGTAAACTGTTGAGATGAAATACACAATACAGAGAAAAACACAAATGCAAATGAGAGAGGGAAAGGTAAACCCTGGATGTTGAGATTGTACCCTCCTCATAACTCAGCAAAAGGAAAAGAAGCATGCACTATGCCTTAGGGTTTGAAGACCATGCCCTTCCAACCTAAGCTGATGCCCAGCTTTGCAAAGTCATAAAACTGCCTCCAATGCTTATAGATATGATAGAATAAAAGAGTAGATTATTGAATCTACTTTTAAAGAACAACAACTTGTTTAAATGTTTTACATTGCTATGGATTTTAGTTTATTGATACAAATTTAAAGTTAATTTTGTTATACTGTATGTATATTTCTACTCTTGTTTAAGGTATTATGTTTGTGCAGCTCATTTGAAATTGTAGTGTATAGCTGAGAAATACAGATTAATAATTAGTCATCTATGATAATCAAACTTGTAGTCATGTTAGTTAAGTTTTCTAGGTATACACAGATATATTTGNATTAGGTAGGTAATCTTTAAACACTTCAAAGACCTACAGAATATGGCACTTAAGATGTTTTAAAAACTTAGGCTTCCTGAACAGTGAGACACGTCTGCTCCTGACTGCACCAATTTACTTCAAAGAAAAAGATGGGTGTCAAAGACACTCTATATGGAGTTTATCTTATTCTTGGCAAAAATAGCCATTTGGGCAAGAAACTGCTCTTGCCTGGACTGCTGATAATATGTTATATAAACTGGACATGCAGGACCCATAGGAAGGTGACCACTAAACTTTGCAAGGCAAAATGGTTCTTCAGGTTCCTGCTTCACAGAGGAGACTGCCAAATGTTCTACAGGACACAGGGAGAAGTGACTGAAAAACTGTAGGCCTATTGGCTGAAGATGGATGCCTCAATTTTACAGAGGAACTTTGGATGACTAGCCAGGCAGGCAGCTGTCTCTGTCATTTCCAGAATTTTAGAAGTTGCTTACAGTGCATTCCTTGTTTACTTAGGTATATTATATTCTTCTNGGGTCTTTGATGTAGTTGAAGAGTAGATAGTTATAATTTTCCTTGGTTATTAAAAAGATAAATTAGATATAAAACTTTAGACTCACAAATATAGGAGAGGTGATAGAATATTTTCTTTAATTTTGCCAAATACAAATAGACTAAATATTGTAACTGTAGTTCTTGNTTGATAAGTGTTCTATTATATGTAATTTTACTATGTTAAAGTTAAAAGCTTCCTTTTTGATTAGATAGAAAAGTGGGAGTGCTGTGGGATGTCTTTCTGTATGCTGTGAATATGTGTTGNTCCCATTAACTTGAAAAGAAAGTTATTTTGGCCTATGGCAAGGCAGCTTAGAGGCAGGCAGGAAATCCAAGCAGAGAGACAGGAAGAAGGCAGAGAGAAATGCCAGCTGCCACTGAAGGAACAACATGNCAGCAGACCGTAAAGACACGGAACACATGGCAAAACATAGAAAATAGAAATGGGTTAATTTAAGACATAAGAGCTAGCTAGCAAGAAAATTGACCTATACACCATGGCCATTCAATTAGTAATTAATATTAAGCCTCTGACTGATTGTTTTATAAGTGGCTGTGGGACCTTGGGGCTAGGTGAGACTGGAGAAACCATTCAACTACAAATGCTCTTATTATGAAGTAAGGATATTTGTTTCTTACAGGCTNCACTATCACTAGTAATTATTGTTTCTTCTAAGAATGAATGTGTTTGTACTCNACTCCACTTGACTGAACAGCTATTTATGGACAGTTAAGAGACAAAGTGGANCATTTGTAGTTCACATAGCAGGAGTGATCCCATGGAGGATCTGAATCCAGATTTCTATGTCAGGTCTACCATACTATGTGCTATTTAAGGGTGCTAACCCCTTCTTCAGTTCCATTTGAGGCTTGAGGTATCACCAGTCACATAGGAAACAGTGATTTAGTCTGTACCCCTTGTCCATTACCCCAAATTACTAAAGCAGAGAGGAGTAGCCTATCCTGAGTTACAGGTTAAGGGATGTGAATTCCCATATAGTTCATATGTAGACATNNTTTCACTCACATAGAAGGCATTGCTGAGTAGGGGAGCATGGCTGTCCTCAGGAGCCCAGTCCAGCAGGGATCACCCTTGAGGTGCTGCCCAGAACTGATCAAAGTAGAAGTGGGCTCAGTTTACATTTAAGTCTTCATTTTGCTTCAACTTATTTTTCCTAGTCCTTTATTAAAGTTACTCATATGTACAACATCATGTTGTGGGAGATAAAACTATAGAGCTGGAAAAGGAAATTATAACCTTTCNCACTCAGCATGGACTCTGGCATTNGTGATGGCAACTCTCATGTTATTGAAGGCAATATAACCCCAAATCTTCCAGGTGCTGTCAGCAACAGTGGCCAGTAGGGAGTGCAGAGAGGAAAGGGGTTAAAGAAGTTATATAGAAAAATCATACTTGAGAGCCTACTTGGTTAAGTGACTCTTTTTTTTTAATTGTTCTCTCATATATTACATCCTGACCACAGTTTTCCCTCCCTCCACCCTTCCCAGTCTCTAATCCCCACTTCCCCTCTCCCCCAGATCCACCCCTCCTCCATTTCCCTTCAGGAAAGAGCAGCCCTCCCAGGGATATCAACCAAACACAGAATAGTAAGTTACAATAAGAATAAGTACATATCCTCATATCAAGACTGCACAAGGCAACCCAGTAGAAGGAAAATGGTCCCAAAACCAGGTGGCTAGAAGAAAGAAGGATATGCTTGTATCCCATTAATATAATTTTAGTATTTAAGTTCGAGGCTACCTGGGCTACTGAGTGAGTTCCAGGAAAGGCACCAAAGCTACACAGAGAAACCCTGTCTCAAAAAACCAATAAATAAATAAATAAATAAATAAATAAATAAATAAATAAATAAATAAAAAATGAAATTTTAATGTGTTTGTTTGAGAGTGTGTGTGGGGGTGACTATAATTTGCTAACTATTCATAAAGTTACTGCTATTTTGTCCTTAAAACACGTGACAAGAAAGACTTTGCCAGTTGTAGCTTGGTGGCAATTCAAGAAATTCACTTTTCATAGCACCGAATGAAACAAGATCCTGCTTAGCTTTAATCTCATTTAGTATCTAATCCAGGACCTTGTAGATGTTGACAGCATTTTGCCACTTTATAANTTTTTGTTTTGTTTTTGTCTTTTTTGATAGCCTTTGTACATTGCTCTTGGTTATCTCCCAGAACTTGATGGTAAGACCCTATTGATGAAGACACTACATATCTGAGTCATAGAATACAAAGAAATCAAGCTGGTATTATACTGGCTAGCTTTCATGATGTTGGAAGGTTCTAGGCAAACTACTAGGACAGAAAAGTCATTTACGGTCTTATGTAGATGTGAGCCCTACAAACTACAATAAAAATTGATCTGGCAAGAAATGGCCACTGGTGGCGTGAATATAATGGAAGAAACCATCCACTTTCTCATTGGGTTTAAACCCTACTCCACAAAATGGAACCCACACACGTCTAGGTCTAGTACCATTGACTGGGTCCATATCCCATAGCTCTCAAGGTTAAGGATGGTGATACCTTCAAGCAGTTTTTTTTTATTATTATTATTCAGGATTGTTTTTTTAGCAATTCTGGGTTTTCTTGAGTTTCCATATGAAGCTGAAAACTGATCTTTCTATTTCTATGTAGAATTGTTTTAGAATTTTTTATGGGGATTACATTGAATCTGTAGATGGCTTTTTGTAAGGTGGTCGGTTTACTATAATAATACTACTGATTCAGGAGCTTGGGAGGTTTTTCCATCTTCTGATATTTTCTTCAATTTCTTTCTTCCATGTCTTGAAGTTTTTATAATAAAAGTCTTTCTTTCATTTGCTTGGTTAAGTTACCCAAGATAATTGAGGCTATTGTGAAATGTATTGTTTCCCTGGCTTCNTTCTCAGTCTTTTTCTCATTTGTGTATGGGAAGGCTATTGATTTTATGAGTTAATTTTGTATCCTACTACTATTCTGGAAGTGTTTATCAGCTGTAGAAGTTTCATGGTAGAGTTTTTTAAGGTCACTTATGTATACAATCATGTCATCTGCAAATAAAGATATTTAGACTCCTTCCTTTTCTAATTTTATCCTTTATCTCCTTCAGTTGTCTTATTACTCTAGCTAAGACTTCAAGGACTATATTGAACAGGTACAGAGAAAGTGAACAACCTTTTTCTGTTTCTGATTTCAGTGGAATTGCTTTGAGTTTCTCTCCATTTAGGTTTCTGGTGGCTTAGGCTTGTTATACATCATCTTTATTATGTTAAGATATGTCTATCACATCCCTAGTCTATCCAGGAATTTTATCATGAATGTATGTTGAATTTTATGAATGGCCTTTTTATTATATCTTATGAGATGATCNTGTGGTTTTTCTCTCTCAGTATATTTATATGGTGGATTNTATTTATAGATTTATGTATGTTGAGCAATCATCCCTGCATCTCTGGGTTGAAGCCTACTTGATCATGGTGAACGATCTGTTTTTGATGGGTTCTCNTACTCAGTTTGCAAGTATTTTACTGAGAAATTTTGCATCTGTGTTCATAAGAGAAATTGGTTTGTAAGACTCTCTTTGTTGAGTCTTCATNTGGTTTATGTATCATGGTAACTNGTGGCCTCATTAAAANAATTAGGCAACATTCCTTCTGTTTCTAATTTGAGAAATAATTTCAAAAGTATTGGTGTTAATTCTTCTTTAAAAGTGCAGTAGAATTATGTACTAAAACCATCTGGCCCTGAGCTTTTTATGGATGGGAGATTTTAATTACTGCTTCTATTTCACTGGGGGTTAAAGGTTTGTTTAATTGCTTATCTGATCTTGATATAACTATGGTGGGTGTTATCCATCAAGAAAATTATCTCTTTTTTTCAAATTTTACAATTTGGTGGAATACAAGTTTTTAAAGTATGTCTTTATGATTCTGTGGATTTCACAGTATCTGTTGTTATATCCCCCTTTCCTTTCTAATTCTGTTAAGTTGTATCTTATCTTTCTTCCTTTTAGTTACTTTAATTAAAAGTTTGTCACTCTTACTGAATTCTTAAAGAACCAACTCTTTGTTTCATTTTTACTTTGTACTTTTTTCTGTTTCTATTTATTGATTTCAGCCATGGGTCTGATTATTTCTTACTGTCTACTAGTATGAGATCTCTCCATGTTTTTATGTAAATAGTTAAAGTTATGAACTTGCCTCTTAGAAAAGCATGCATGTGNCCCATAAATTTGGATATGTTGTGTTTTCATTTTTATTCAATTCTAAAAATTTCTAATTTCTTTCTTAATTTTACTTTTCATTCAGTAGTGAGTTGGAGTTGTTCAATTTCCATAAGCTTTTATAGATTCTGTTGTTGATATTCAGCAATATTTCATGATAGTTAGATAGGACTCAGGTTGTTATTTCAGTTTTCTTGTATCTGTTGAGGTTTGCTTTGTGTCCAAGTATGTGGTCAATTTTTGGAAAAGTTCCATGAGTTTCTGAGATGAAGNTATATTCTTTTTGTTTGGGTGAAATGTTCTATAAATATCTGTTAGTCCATTTAGATTATGAATTCATTTAGCTCCAACATTTCTCTGTTTAGCTTTTGTCTGATGACCTGTCTATTGGTGAGAGTGGATAAAGAAGTCTCCCATTATCAGTGTGTAAGGGTTGATATATGATTCTTACCTTTTGTAGTGATTCTTTTGTGTACTTAAGTGCCCTTATATTTAGTGTAGAGATGATTAGAATTGAAATACCCCCTTGTTGGATTTTTCTTCTGATGGATATATAGTGTCCTTCCCTATCTATTCTGATTAGTTTTNGTTTGAAGTCTATTTTTTTNAATATTAAAATGCCTACACTGTTTTGCTTAAGTCCATTTGTTCTTCATATTGTTTTCCATCCTTTTACTCAAGTTGTATGTTTCTTGGACACAGAAGAAAGGAAATACTTTTTTTGAATCCAGTCTTTTATTTTGTTTCTTTTTATTGACAAATTGAGACAACTGATGTTGAGAATTAGCAATGAGTAGTGTTTGCTGATTCCCATAATTTTGTTTTGATGGTATGGGTCCCCCCTTTTCTTTTCTGGTCTGTAATTATTTATTCTTTGTTTTTTGTTGGGTGCAGTTAACCTCTTTAGCTTGAAGTTTGCCTTCTAGTGCCTTCTGTAGAGCTGAATTTGTAGATAAATACTGCTTAAATTTCTTTCTCCACCTATTGTTATTGAAAGTGTTGCTGGACATAGTAGTCTGGCTTAGCATCTGTGGACTCAGAGTTTGCAGAACAACTCCCATAACAGGGCTTTGTGGCATTTAGAGTCTCCATTGGGAAGCCAGGTGTTATTCTAATGGTTCTGCCTTTATATATGACTTTGCCTTTTCCCCTTGCAGCTTTTAATATTCTTTCTTTCTTCTACACATTTAGTATTCTGAGTATTATGTACTGAGGGGAATTTCTTTTCTGCTCTAGTCTATTTAGTGTTCTGTGCTTCTTGTACCTTGATATACACCTCCTTCTTTAGGCTAGGGAAATTNTATTTTGTTGTTTTGTTGAAAACATTTTATGTGTCTTTCATCTTGGTTTCTTCTTATTCCTATTATTTGTTGCTTTAGTTTTTTTTCATAGTGCCTCAGATTTTCTGGGTGTTTTTTGTCTGGATTTTTTTATATTTTTCATTTCTTTCAATGATGTATCTTATCTTCCATGCCCGAGATTTGCTCTTCCATCTCTTGTATTCTCCTGGTCATGCTTGTTTCTGCATTTCCAGTTTTACCTCAGTTTGGGTTTTCTTTATTGATTCTATTTTCTCTTTTATGCCTTGGACAGTTTTCTTTAATTCATTCCATTGTTTGAGTTTTCATATATTTCATTAATGGATTCATTCAAATCCTCTTTAAGGTCCTTAAGCATATTCACATATCTATTTTGGGAAGTCGTTCTTTTATGCTTCAGCTATATTGTGTTTCTCNGGACCCACTGTAGTAGAGTTTCTCGGTTCTAGTGGAGCCGTATTGTTCTTGCCATTACTGACTGCATCTTTATGTGGGCAATTAGCCATCTGGGTTTGGGATAATTGTAATTATAGTGTTTATATCTAGTCTTGCCTTTGTACAGTGGGTTTTCTATTCCTTAGTTTCAGTGGTCCTCTTCAGTTCTGAGTAGAATGTGGTGAGTGTGGGTTGCCTATTAAGGACTATTTCTGAGTCTCTGCCAGAAATG